>JACEFZ010014056.1:0-26219 GCA_014155875.1 Cepaea nemoralis
CAAGGGGTGTGTTTCTGTCACACCTACATACTGGGGTGTGTTTCTGTCGCACCTACATACTGAGGTGGGTTGTCTGTCACACCTTCATACTGGAGTGTCTTATCTTGTCTGTCACACCTACATACTGAGGTGTGTTGTCTGTCACACCTACATACTGGAGTGTCTTGTCTTGTCTGTCACACCTACATACTGGGGTGTCTTGTCTTGTCTGTCACACCTACATACTGGGGTGTCTTGTCTTGTCTGTCACACCTACATACTGGGGTGTCTTGTCTTGTCTGTCACACCTACATACTGGAGTGTGTTGTCTGTCACACCTACATACTGGGGTGTGTTTCTGTCACACCTACATACTGGGGTGTCTTGTCTTGTCTGTCACACCTACATACTGGGGTGTCTTGTCTTGTCTGTCACACCTACATACTGGAGTGTGTTGTCTTTCACACCTACATACTGGGGTGTGTTGTCTGTCACACCTACATACTGAGGTGGGTTGTCTGTCACACCTTCATACTGGAGTGTCTTATCTTGTCTGTCACACCTAGATACTGGGGTGTGTTGTCTTGTCTGTCACACCTACATACTGGAGTGTCTTATCTTGTCTGTCACACCTACATACTGGAGTGTCTTATCTTGTCTGTCACACCTAGATATTGGGTGTCTTATCTTGTCTGTCACACCTACATACTGGAGTGTCTTATTTGTTACACCTACATACTGGGGTGTGTTGTCTGTCTTACATACATATATGATTAACAGTGCTGAAGTATGGTGTCTATCTTACATATATACTGGAGTGTCTTGTCTTGTCTGTCATACCTACATACTGGAGTGTCTTGTATTGTCTGTCATACCTACATTTGTCTGTCACACCTACATACTGGGGTGTCTTATCTTGTCTGTCACACCTACATACTGGAGTGTCTTATCTTGTCTGTACATACAGGGGTGTGTTTTCTGTCACATCTACATACTGGAGTGTCTTATCTTGTCTGTACATACAGGTGTGTGTATTCTGTCACACCTACATACTGGGGTGTCTTATCTTGTCTGTACAAACAGTGGTTTGTTTTCTGTCACACCTACATACTGGAGTGTCTTGTCTGTCACACCTACATACTGGGGTGTCTTGTCTGTCACATCTACATACTGGGGTGTCTTGTCTTGTCTGTCACATCTACATACTGGGGTGTCTTGTATTGTCTGTCATACCTATAAAGTGTATATTCTTGTATTGTCTGTCATACCTACATATTGGAGTGTTTTTTATTGTCTAACATACCTACATTTTGGAGTGTCTTGTATTGTCTGTCATACCTATAAAGTGGAAATTCTTGTATTGTCTGTCATACCTACACACTGGAGTGTCTTATCTTGTCTGTCCCACCTACATACTGGAGTTTCTTGTATTGTATTCATATTCATTCATATAGGTATTCATACCTATAAAGTGGAAATTCTTGTATTGTCTGATATACCTACATACTGGAGTGTCTTTTATTGTCTGTCATACCTATAAAGTGTTAATTATCTTATTGTCTGTCATACCTTCATACTGGAGAGGCTTGTATTGTCTGTCATACCTATAAAGTGTATATTCTTGTATTGTCTTTCATACCTCTAAAGTGGAAATTCTTTTATTTTCTGACATACCTACATACTGGTGTGTCTTGTATTGTCTGTCATACCTTTAAAGTGGCAATTCTAGTATTGTCTGTCATACCTACATCCTGGAGTGTCTTGTATTGCCTAACATACCTACCTACTGGAGTGTGGTGTATTGTCTGACATACCTATAAAGTGTATATTCTTGTATTGTCTGTCATACCTACATATTGGAGTGTTTTTTATTGTCTAACATACCTACATATTGGAGTGTCTTGTATTGTCTGTCATTCCTATAAAGTGGAAATTCTTGTATTGTCTAACATACCTTCATACTGGAGCAGAAGTTCCCAAACCACGGTCCGCCAGCTGTCAGAAAGTGGCACGCGAGGTCTCGTTATTTAATATATTTTAATATTTTCAAAAATGCACACGGAGCGTCCCATCAGCGTGCGGTAATTTACTCTGCTCATGGTTGTTATGCTCAGATATTATTGAATGCGCCTGTTCAATTCGCAATGAAACATTGTGAAGTTCCCATATCCCAGCCTTGTCGACCAATCAGAGTGCGCAAGGAGCCATGTTGTCGTCTGTTACAACTGTTTAGCAGAGTCAGTAGTATTGTGTTAAAATTAGATTTTTTCAAATACAAATTTACTGTTAAAGCCTATAAACATAAGTGTTGAACTGGCGTGAGTTCAGACAGTTTCTATCAGACCTGAACGAGAAATACGGTGAGCTACTGCTACACTGTGATGATAGATGGCTATCTAAAGGGAAAGTTCTGTCAAGTTTCTGGGCACTGAAAAATAGTGTCTATCTGTTTGTGATATATTGTATTTTCACAAACGTAACATCACGTCAATTATTTCCAGGACGACAAAATCAGAGTTCACCACAAAAACTACTAAGTTTGTTTCATATTACTACAATCCCATATTTTACAAGGACGGACTCATGGTCCACGGGAAAGTAAAAACACGAAATGGAGAAAGCTGAGATATAAACAGCTACAATCGATTCCCGGCCTCCTCATATCTGTTTTCGGGGAGGAGAGGAAAATAAGAAAAAGAAACACTGCATTGACATCACGCACGTGGATAGGATATTGACAAAAAGTGGCGAACCAACCGCGGTAGTAATGGGTTTAAAAACAACGGAAAAAACACTGCCAAACCAATAAAAACGTAGGAAGGCCCAAGCGCTTCGAAAGTATGTACCACCTGTTCACATGTAGCAAATGCCAAAACATGGACCACCCTTTTAAATTTTTTAAAAAAGAAAACCAAAAAGGGTACTGCAGCAAAAACCACTGGTATAGTGACTGTACGAAGCGAAAAAGGGGTAAACACTACAAAGAAGTAAAAAGGCCAGACGTTGCCAACTGAAAGGGTAACCACACGCGAATATAAGGCTGCCCTAAATAAAAACTAACAAGACGGCATGGAGAGAGTCGTCCTTAACAAACCCCGATGGGGTCGCAAGGTGGGACAAGAAAACGCACGCAAAGAACCAGATACAATATCGAAATAAAAATATTGCAATCCAAAATAAATAATAGAAAAAAAGATAGCAGACAAGGACTAGGAAAGACAGTACACAAGACGGGAAGAGACAGAAAAAAACAAACTAAAAATTAAAACAATGGAAGAAGCTAAAAAAGCATGCAAACCTGAAAAAAAAAACTTGAAGACGCAGTAACACACACGCGAAAAAAACCCCAAAGCTGGGGGCGGGCCAAAACACAGCTGAAAAACCAGTTAAAAGAAAACCCAAAACAGCCAATGAAAAGATAAAAAAATTAGCCAAAAAGATGGAGGTAACCAAAACGAGAATTTAGTAACCAACAATAAAAACCCACACGGCCCAGAACAGATGAAATAAAACTACGCGACATCGAACTATCAAACACAGAGGTAGAAAAAAGGACGCAACCACTAGGCCATGACCTTAAAAAATTGAAGAAAACAGACTGATAAGAAATAAAAATGTTTAAAACAAGCAGGGGAAAAATATGATAAACAAAGGGGAGTTCACACGAATACTACCAGCATTAATGGAGAAAGCGAAGAAGGGCCCGATCATACTTCAGGAATACACTGAACTAGCAAAAAAGATGTTACAGGAGACAAGGAGGAAGACAGCGAAACATCGGAGAATAAAAGAAACAAAAACCCCAATCAAAAAAAAAAATACAACACGACCAGGGGAAAAAACC
The DNA here is from genome assembly GCA_014155875.1 of Cepaea nemoralis. Taxonomy (NCBI): domain Eukaryota; kingdom Metazoa; phylum Mollusca; class Gastropoda; order Stylommatophora; family Helicidae; genus Cepaea; species Cepaea nemoralis. Next base: position 3,824 of record JACEFZ010014056.1, read on the forward strand.
AACATTAGAATAGTACAATGGAACTGCAGAGGCATAAAAAAAAACCTCCCCAGCACCATGGAAAACTAGGGGGGGAAAATAGTATCTATCCCCTGCGGGAAAACATTTTTGAAACCAAAGGACAGCTACAAATCAAAGGTTTTAAGATACTCAGGAACGACAGGACAGAAACAACAGGAGGGGGAGTCCCCCTACTCATACAAGACAATCTACAAATATTAGAAAATGAACATTCAGGACAACCAACTTCGAGGGAATCACAGCGGAGATTGCGAGTAAACCCAAAAACCCTAACCATAATTAACGTATACTGCCCTAAAGGAAAAATAGAAGAAGAACCTAATAGAGATAAGAACAGAATCAAAACATCAACAATAATAGTCGGCGACTTCAACTGTTGCCACCCAGTGTGGGGTGGATCAAGAAACAGCGTAGCGGGAACAAAATTGATCGAATTTATAGACAGTAATCAGCTAACAGTGCTAAATGACGGGTCAATGACACGAATAGACCCCAACCCGAGAAGATACGACACAGCAATCGACGTAACAATAGTAACAACGGGCCTAACAAGGAGCCATTGGGAAGTAAAAGAAGATACCAACAGCGATCACCTACCAATAATCATCGACACAAACACGAGAGCACAGAAGAGTAAGGAAAGTAATAAACCGACCTTCCACTTCAAGAACGCGAAATGGGAGCAGTTTAGAGAAGAACTGGAGGGGATGGAAATAGAACAGACAGAAGGTGAAGATATAGACAAATACACAGAAAGAACCACTAACAACATCCTACAGGCCGCGGTAAAACACATCCCCAATAGAAATATGCCTGCATTACCTGACAGCGGCCACACAGAGAACGCGAACAACAGGAAAACAATGGAACAAACAACCAGCTGGATGGTGGAACCAGAGCTGCACAGAGGCGCTGGAAAAAAGAAAGAAGGCGCTCCAACAATACAGAAGAATGAGGACAGACGAAAACTACAACGAATACAAAACTCAGAGGAATGTAGCCAACCGACTGATAACCAAAGCCAAAGAAACAGCATGGAAAACGTACTGCCAGAAATTGTCACCAGACACATCCACAAAAGAAGTATGGGAGCAAATAAAAGCTATACAAAGAAACCAAACAAACAGCAATATTCCAACAATAAAAATACCAACACCTAGCAGTAACAGACAAAGAAAAAGCAGACGCGTTCGGCAAATACTTCTACGAAGTCTGCTCCAACATGTCACTAGGAGAGCAGGAAAAACCAAAGACGAGAAAAATACGCTGAAGAGGTGGAAGAACTGCAACAAGAAATAGAGGACTTCTACATGGACGCAGACATAACGACTGACGAAGTAATATCAGCAATCAAGGAAAAGGACGACACAGCAGCAGGGTCAGACATCCTAAACTATACAATACTGAAAAGGATACCAAGAAAAACAATAGAGACAATAACAGCTCTCTACAACAAAGTGTGGCACACGGGACAAATACCAGCACAATGGAAGAAGGCGACAGTTATACCAGTCAAAAAGCAGTTCAAGAACTCACAAAGAATCGACTCATACAGACCAATATCCCTGACATCACACCTCGGAAAAATTATGGAAACAGTCATCAATAAAAGAATCACACACCACCTGGAGAAAAACGGACTAATTAGCGACACACAGTCAGGGTTTAGAGCCAACCGAAGCGCAATTGACCAAATAATTAAGCTAGAAAACCACGTAAAGAGGGCATTCAAAAAAGGAGAGAAAACGATAGCAGTATTTTTAGATCTGGCTAAAGCATATGACCAATGCTGGAGACAAGCAGCTCTGATCAAAATCAACAAAATAGGGATAATAGGCAGGACATATCGATATATCGAAAACTTCCTACAGAACAGAAGCTTCACCGTACGAATAAAAAAACGAGGAATCCAGAACCTATGAGCAAGAAACGGAATACCACAGGGATCGGTAATATCACCAACAATATTCACAATATTAGTAAATGACCTAGATGAAGAAAAACTAGAAGACAGGATAGGGATATCGCAATTCGCCGACGACTGTGCAATATGGAGAAGCGGAAGACACATAAAAACCACAAGAGACCGACTACAACGGCAACTAACCAGAATTGCCAAATGGATGGAAAAATGGGGCTTCCAGATCAACACAGACAAAACGGTCAGTATGATATTCAACGCGAAAAGAAAACGAAACTACACGGACGGGGACATCAAGATCCAAGGGAAGAATATAAAGAGAACAAAAAACACAAGATTCCTCGGGATGACACTAGACGAACAACTAAGTTGGAGAAAACATATAGACCAGACAGTCGAAAAAGGCAAAAAGACAATAAATATTCTAAGAGTAATTAAAGGCAGTGGATGGGGAGCCCATACAATAACGATGCTAATGCTATACAAATCTCTGATCAGAGAAAGAATAGAATACGGAAGCATAGTATACGACGCTGCACCGGAACACAACAAACGAAGACTGGACTCAATACAGAACCAAGCGCTGGGCATTATCCTAGGAACAGGCAAGCAAACACCAAGGGAAGCCCTAGAGGTAGCACTAGGAGTACTTCCACTACAACTGAGAAAAAAGCAATTAGTGTACAACTACTGGATGAAGGCTGCGAAGGATACAAGACACCCTGCGTTCAGTGCATTCGAAGAAAACAGAAGCAAATGGGGAGGAATACCCATACAAAAGACACAAACACCAGCAGGATGGACAGTGGCACAAGAGATGAACGCGGACGAGAAACTAGCGAGGGCACTGGCACGAACGAAAGTTCACAGACAAACAACACCCCAATGGGAGCTAGAACTACCATTGACGGATACGACACTCGCGAGCATAATTAGTAAATCAACAGAGGACAGGGAAGCCAAAAACATAGCGGAGGAAATACATAAGACAAATAAGCACGGACAACCTCACTATCTACACAGACGGGTCAAAGAACGAGAATGGGGAGGTAGGGGCAGGAGTAGTAGTACCATACCGGAACATCCAAAAGGAGTACAAAATAACAGACCAATACATCGGTATACACGGCAGAACTAGTAGGTATTATGAAAGGACTAGAAATAGCAACAGAGAACCCCCCTATAAAACTAACTATACTGACGAACTCACTATCTGCAGTACAAGCGCTAGGCAACCATTCTAAAGTGAACAGACAAGACCTGAAAGAGAAATACTAACACTAACAACAAAACTAAGAAGTATGGGATGCCAGGTCACAATTGTATGGATACCAGCACACAGAGGGATAACTGGCAATGAGAGGGCAGACAGGGCCGCAAAACGCGGGACAAGCAGCCAGAATATAGTAAACACAGGACTCGGCATTCTGGAGGCAAAAAGCATTATCAAACAACAAGTAATCGACAAATGGAAACAACAATGGAGAGACAGCAATAAAGGACGACACGCCTACCACATGCTCAGAGAACCAAGTTTGAAAAGTCAAGTGAAAGACAACACAAAAATACCAACGTACATGAAACTATGGAGATTGAGAATCGGGAACTGGAAAGATAAAATCACCCGACCACTTTGCATTGATTGCCTGGAGGAAAACACTATAGAACACTACCTACTATCGTGCACAGCCTATGCCCAGGAACGCAGGGACCTAGTAGAATACTTCCAAACAAGAAATACGACGATGACGATGAAGGAATGCCTACAGGTGGAAGGCGACAAAGAAATACAAAAGCTTACAAAACAATTCATTGCAAGAACAGGGAAAGAAATATAACCAACATAAAATAAAGCCAACAGCAAAATAAAAATACAGTGAGGAAACACTCGACCACACGAAAACCAGACAATAGGAAATATATAGGGATGCATTAAAACTCTCAAATGGCGGACAATAGAGAGACGAAACGACCCTCTTCGACGCGGGAGACAAGGAGAAGGGGGAAATTGCCCCAACGATGGAGAAGACGATGGGAAACCTTCCTGACGATGGATAAGAGGGACGTGCAGGAAACCCCTCCGGCGCGGGACAAAAGGAGACGGTAGGAAACCTCCACAACGATGGACAAGAGAGACGATACAATCCGACCCCTATGCTTGACAAAAGACCGTTGAACCAAGAAAACAAGCCCAGACGATAACAGGCGCCCCCCCTCCCCAGGACAAGCCCAAGAAAACAGATGAAAAAAGACAGCCCCTCCCCAGCCCCCAAGGTCAGCTCCGGAAAAGAAGACATCAAACGAGCGGGATGGCCAAACCGATAATGATAGCAGACACACCAGCAACAACGACAAAAGCAAAAAGGATGGCAAAAAAGAGGAACTCCACCAGACAGGCAGTAATAGAAGCTGTCTAACGCACAAAAGACCATAAAACCTATACCGCACTATGAACCACCACAACTATAACCAACGTCATTGAGACGGGTTGAACGAGGTGGAAAGTTTCTTTTTTTTCGACAAATCGGAATCGGAATCGGAAACCCGGCCTCATTGTACCAACGAAACAGCGACAGGTCACAAACCAAGATGTGCCTGTGGAATAGTAGCTTCTTAACTCGCCAGACTAAGTGAGAAAATTGTCTAAAGAGAAGAAGGACCATAATCCAGCAGCCAGTATTTGGAAACAACCAAATCTATGACCTTACTTCTTGATGATGTCAACTGTTGACACGTGTTGTGAAGCCGTCTTGTTCGGATGAGGTAGTGGTCTTATTCATATCAATCCAGACCTGACTTGGTGAAGATTGAATGCAGCCCTGTTGAGTGAGCACATTGTTGAGTGATGCCCTTGATAGAGTAGTGCAGAAACTTATCTACCTGCAACCATTCCATTTGTCTGATAGGAGAGGTAATCTTTATTTAAACATTTACCTGCCAAACAAGGGAAAGGAAAACCAAAAGCCAACTTATATTCTAAGACCTGGAACACTAAGACTACAGCAATTAATTGATAGCCAGAGGGATTCCCAAAGCTGGAAGTTGAGAATTCTGAGTGTAGACAGTTCTTTGTTTTCCAGATCATCCAGGTCAGTAAAAGATTAGCATTACAGGCCACTGGAAAAAATATAGCTGTTATAATTGGCACATCGATTATGTATATTTACTGTATATGTATATGTCCTTATTTTATGACAGGAAATTGTAATTTTGAATGCAATTTACAAACTCCATGTTTGTGTTTATTAAATCATAAAAAGTGAGGTCATGTCATGTATTAATTGTATTTTTACTTGTCATAGTCAAATTGTTTTAAACTACCCTAGATATAATTAATTAGTTGGTAGAGGAGAGGCAAGGAACCACTTAAAGGATATTTTGGGTATAAAAGGGAATACAACTTTTTTCAGTTATTTCCTGAAGGTACTCCTTGGTTCTCTAAAACTCTATTTATGGTCTCAAAAAATTGAGTCAGTACAGCTAAATTAATTAAACGGGCAGGATCACATTGGGAAAAAGGATTTTGCATCCTTTATCTCTTTGGGGTTGAGCCATCAATCTTGACGTATCCGACAAGTTGGGGTGGGGGGGGGGGGGTGGGGGTGTGGGCTAAGTCTGGGTCTTTCTTTAATCAGGAAGTAGAATATAGCAGGTTATGATAGTAACATTCGCCTAGTCAGAAGTTATCATATCATTAGATATTGATAAAGTTAGGTAGATAACTCTAATCAGACATACGTGCTTTGCTTAAAGTCTATTCTCCAGGTATACAGGCGTATTCACCTTCAGAGAAGACAAGAAAAAGGTAAGAATGGCAGACACCGCTAGTCTAAGAAATCTTTTCATGGAGACTGGTAAGCAGTGCGACCTAACAGGTAAGGAGTTAGCTCAGTATGTTAGCGAAGAGTTCGAGAAACATGAACGTCTACAAGCTGAGAAGAAAGAGGATGAAAGGAGACTACAAGGTGAATTGGAAAATAAGGAGAAGGATAGACAGGCAAACAGAGAACAAGAAGAAAGAAGACAGAAACATGAACTGGAAATGAATAAGTTGGACAATGAAACCGAGTTACGACGACTGGAAATCATGAACCAACATAATCCCTCAATAGATCAAAGTAGATATTCAGCTGAACCACCAGGGGAAGCAGCTTCAGTTCAAGTGAACGCCATGTATTTTCCGTTGAATCCTTTCAACGAACAAACAGACATCATCGAAAACTATTTATCAAGATTCGAGAGGATGTGTGTGATGTGCGGACTGGAGGAGACCAAATGGGCAGTTAAATTGTCACAAGGACCTCGCGGAATTTCTTACGAAGTATTTTCTAGGATACGACCGGAGGATTTGGGCAATTATAACATCCTAAAACAAGCCTTATTAGCCAGATTCGAAATAGACGGAGAGAACTACAAGAAACAGTTCAGGACTGCTCGGAAGGAAGCCGGAGAGAATTTTTCTTAATCGTAGAATGACTAAAATCCTACCTAAACAAATGGTATACCATGTCTAGATTTGAGGAAACCTACCAGGATCTACAAGAAATGTTTCTAATAGATCAACTCAAACAGAAAATGTCTCAGGACATGAGAGCATTTTTAACACAAAATGGAGCTGAGAGATTGGAGTCGATCATTACTTTGGCAGAGAGATATGAAAAGTCGCAGAAAGAGCGGGAGGTAATCAGCGAACTACCAATAATCTTCCTCGCGAATTCTCTCAGAAGACCAAAGATAAGGGAGAACGAAATCCAGCAAACCGAAATGGGTCTAATGGATCAAATAAGACCACTACAAATCAGTACCAGCAGAAGAAAGGGGAGAAGAAGCCTACTGCAGCACTTGTAGAAGCTTCATACTCATAACACAAAGGATTGCAGAGAGAAGCCTCAACCTGTTACCACAGCCTGTGCGGTAAAACTTAAAGCAGCGAGAAGGAACCGTAATGCTCATTCCAGTATGGAAACGCAATGGAACACCAACTCCAAACTGCCAGTCATAGAATCTGTCAAACTGAACGGATGGACAGTGGAATGTCTCTATGATACATGTTTATTTTTCGACGCAATTGTACAAGCCTCAATTGGTAAACCCAGAGCAAGTTACAGATGAAACCGTCGAAATACAGGGATTTCTGAAAACTTCCGTACCTATGACACTTCCTGTTGCCAAGGTCAGCATAAACATCACGCTATGTTACGTGAGAAATCAGAGCAGCGGTCATGGAAGACCCAATCTACCCTGTCATTCTCGGAGGTCGCTACGTCTTTTTAGGAGAACCATGTACAGGCAATGATAGCATTCAGCGGTGACTACGCGCTAACAGGCCAAAGGAACTCCAACGACTACGACACCAGCAAATCTTCTACCCGAAGATTTAAAACAAGCCCAAGCAACAGATAGCTCACTTGGGACGTGCTTCCATAAGTTGCCAAAATCACATAACCTCCTAGGAATGGTGATTTCTACATGAAGAATGGAATTCTTCACAGAAAGGCAGGGAAGTTAGGACAAGAGTATTCTCAACTGGTTGTTCCAACTACTCACAGAACACAAATACTTGAGATGGGACATAGTATGCCGTTTAGCGGACATATGGGAATCAACACAACCATGCAACGAATCTCAACCCACTACTACTGGCCGGGAATGAACGCGGACATTCAACGATATGTCAAATCATGCCCAGAATGTCAGAGAGTAGCCCCGAAGCACTGGACACCACCAGCGACATTAGGGGAAATGCCCATCACTGGCACACCATTCTAGAAAGGGGCTGTGGACATAGTCGGACCTCTCACCCAGACAAAGAAGAGAAATCGATTCATACTAACACTAGTAGACACATGCTCGATGTGGGCGGAAGCTGTGCCGATGCCTTCGAGTTATTCCAAGCATGTAGCAGAAGCTCTACTTGGAATATTTACAAGATTAGGATTTCCAATCCGGATCCTGACTGACAACGGATCACAGTTCAAAGGGAAGGTGATGGAGGAAGTGTTTAGAATGTTCCAATCTAGGCAGATATGTACTTCTCCATACCACTCTGCTTCAAACGGAGCTGTGGAAAGATTTAATGGGACCCTAATAACCATCTTGAAGAAACTAGCTCAAGAAAAACCAGAGGCGTGGGATACATACATTCTGGCAGCACTTTTTGCGTACCACAAAGTACCACACAAATCTACGGGAATTGCACTAGCAACATTGTTGTTCGGTCGTCCAATCAAGGGACCATTAGAATCTTTACTTCGTACATGGACTGATGATTCAGTTTATGAAACTGTTGTGACTGCATCCGCATATGTGGAAGAGTTAAAACAACGACTTCAACTTGGCTGGAAATTAGCCGCAAGCAATCTGCGACAAGCACGGCGTAGAATGGCCAAAAATTTCAATAAGAAAGCGAAAGATAGAGTTAATGGTGGGAGAAAAAGTACTATTACTTCTTCCCACAAGTCAAAACAAGTTGCAGATCGGTTGGAAAGGATCTTATGTAGTAAAGGAGAAATTTTCCAGAACAAACTACAAGATCGCTATAAAGGGGAAAGAGAAAATCTTTCATCTCAACCTGTTACGAAAGTACAACGAGAGACCCACCACCGAGACAGCACATTTGATAGCAATGGCTGTAGCAACAGAAGTTGAACATGGAAACTCAATGGGAGTGGAGTATCCGCTGCAGTTCAACGAGACTTAACGAGATGTGGACATTAGTTCAACATTAACGACGGATCAGCAGCAGCAGATTCGAGAGTACTTAGAGAATTACGCAGAGATACTAACAGACAAGCCAGGATTAACAAATCTTGAAGAATTCGACATGAATTTGAAGGATACAACACCTGTGCGAGTCAAAACTTACCCTCTTCCATACGCCAAAGCCAAATCTCTCAAAGATGAAATTCAACAATTGCTTTCAGCTGATATAATATCACCTTCTGCATCACCTTACAATGCAAGTGTAGTTTTATTGAGGAAACCCAGTGGTGAAGATAGATTATGCATTGATTATCGGCAGCTGAATGCGGTGACATAGTTCCAACCAGAACCACTGCCAGATCAAAATCAACTGTTCACCAACCTCAACAGAGCAAAATACTTCACAAAGATAGATCTCAGCAAAGGATATTATCAAATCCCAGTGAAAAGGGAAGTTAGACCGTGGTTAGCCTTCAGCACTCCTGATGGACACTATGAATTTAACGTTCTTCCTTTCGGATTAAGCAATGCGCCTAATGTCTTCACTCGCATGATGAGGAAACTATTATGACCATTGGAAAATCCACGTATTAGCAACTTCATGGATGACATCCTGATTGCTACAGAAACATTCGAGGAACATCTTGAGACATTGAAGATACTGTTCAACCGCCCGAATGAAGTGGGGTTGACCGCAAGACCAAAGAAGTGCCAGATTGGGTTCATGCAATTAGATTTTTTGGGACACACAATATCTCAAGACAAAATGCAACCTCATGATGGTAATGTGGAGAAACTAAGAAATGCACCGCGACCCAGAACCAAAAAGGATGTTCGATCTTTTGTATCTCTCTGTGGATTTTTACCAAAGAAACACCCCGAACTTCAATTCCCTCGCATCTCCGTTGACAAATCTCACTCGGAAAGGGGAACCAGAGAATGTCGTTTGGTCTGCTGACTGCGAGAAAGCATACGTGGAGTTAAAGAAAGCTTTAACAGCAAAACCAGTTCTTCATCTACCAGATCTAATGCGTCCATGGATGCGTCTTAGGACGGATGCAAGCAAAATAGGAATTGGTGCCACCTTATTACAAGGAATGGATGGGGATCAATCAATGCTCTTTCCAGTTGCCTATGCCAGTAGAAAATTGAATTCAGCCGAACGCAATTATTCTTTAGTTTGGGCAGTAGAGAAGTTCCAGGCGTACCTGTATGGGAAACACTTCACAATACAGTGCGATCATCAACCTCTCACGTTCCTGGCAGCATCCAGAAACTTAAACGCTCGACTAATGAGATAGTCGTTACTTCTACAACCGCATTCATTTCAAGTAGAATATGTTCCAGGAAGGATGAATGTAGGAGCAGACTTTCTCAGCAGACATCCTATTGAAGATTCTGTACAAGAATCAGAGGAGGAAAGAAATAATGGGAGAAGAAAGGATTAGAGGAAATATAAGCTTGTTACGCTTGCTCAAAGCTACTGTTCTTCAGGCGAACAACAGTCTGAGAGGGGAGCCATGTGATATATTGTATTTTCACAAACGTAACATCACGTCAATTATTTCCAGGATGACTAAATCAGAGTTCACCACAAAAAATACTAAGTTTGTTTCATATTACTACAATCCCATATTTTACAAGGACGGACTCATGGTCCACGGGAAAGTAAAAACACGAAATGGAGAAAGCTGAGATATAAACAGCTACAATAGATTCCCGGCCTCATTGTACCAACGAAACAGTGACTGGTCACAAACCAAGATGTGCCTGTGGAATGGTAGCTTCTTAACTCGCCAGACTAAGTGAGAAAATTGTCTAAAGAGAAGAAGGACCATAATCCAGCAGCCAGTATTTGGAAACAACCAAATCTATGACCTTACTTCTTGATGATGTCAACTGTTGACACGTGTTGTGAAGCCGTCTTGTTCGGATGAGGTAGTGGTCTTATTCATATCAATCCAGACCTGACTTGGTGAAGATTGAATGCAGCCCTGTTGAGTGAGCACATTGTTGAGTGATGCCCTTGATAGAGTAGTGCAGAAACTTATCTACCTGCAACCATTCCATTTGTCTGATAGGAGAGGTAATCTTTATTTAAACATTTACCTGCCAAACAAGGGAAAGGAAAACCAAAAGCCAACTTATATTCTAAGACCTGGAACACTAAGACTACAGCAATTAATTGATAGCCAGAGGGATTCCCAAAGCTGGAAGTTGAGAATTCTGAGTGTAGACAGTTCTTTGTTTTCCAGATCATCCAGGCCAGTAAAAGATTAGCATTACAGGCCACTGGAAAAAATATAGCTGTTATAATTGGCACATCAATTCTGTATATTTACTGTATATGTATATGTCCTTATTTTATGACAGGAAATTGTAATTTTGAATGCAATTTACAAAATCCATGTTTGTGTTTATTAAATCATAAAAAGTGAGGTCATGTCATGTATTAATTGTATTTTTACTTGTCATAGTCAAATTGTTTTAAACTACCCTAGATATAATTAATTAGTTGGTAGAGGAGAGGCAAGGAACCACTTAAAGGATATTTTGGGTATAAAAGGGAATACAACTTTTTTCAGTTATTTCCTGAAGGTATTCCTTGGTTCTCTAAAACTCTATTTATGGTCTCAAAAAATTGAGTCAGTACAGCTAAATTAATTAAACGGGCAGGATCACATTGGGAAAAATTATTTTGCATCATTTATCTCTTTAGGGTTGAGCCATCAATCTCGACGTATCCGACATTGTTTCTGACTGAAATAAATGAAGTACCTACAGAACGGGAATGTCTGCTGAACGATGACTGGCTTAATGACTTGGCATTTTTGGTGGATATCACGTCTCATTTAAGCCCTTTAAATGCGAGCATCCAGGGAAAAACAAACTATTCACAAATTTGTGTGATGACATTTCTTCATTTAAAATGAGACTACGACTGTTTAAGGGACAGCTGACTGAAGGGACTTTAGAGGCGTTTCCAACTCTGAAGACGCTTGTGGTGGACAAGAAATGTGACTTGTTACAGTACAAAGTAAAAGTTGAAAGTCTTCTGGATATCTTTCAGTCGAAATTTCAAGAGTTCACAACAGAGGAGGATAATGTTGCACTCTTCATAAATCCGTTCGTTGTTCCTGACGCCAAGCTCTGTCAATTAAAGCAAAACCTTCAGCAAGAAGTAATTGATTTAAAATGCAGTTCTGCACTGAGATATAAATTTCTGGAGCTGCCTGCTTAACCTTCAGCTGGTCATATGATTTCATTCTGGCGATGTTTGCCTGGCGAACAATTTGAACACTTGCCTTCATTCGCCCAGAGATACGTTTGTCGTTTCGGTTCGTCTTACAAATGCAAGAGGTCATTTTCCGCAATGACCGTTATAAAAAACAAAACAAAAAAACCAGCAATGTTCTAGACTCATCGACAATAATCTATCTGTGCTTATGACTTTGGGCACGACAGATTTGTACCCAGATATTGAATAACTGGCATCTGAACTTAAGTAACTGGTTATGAAGAACAGTAACAATTGTAAATTAATTACACTTATAGCGATTTTCGAAACTGATTTAAAATTTATTGTGAAATGAACTTTTGATTTAAAAAAAAAAAATGACCGCAGTGTAATACTGACATTGGCTGCCTTTAAAGTTTTAGAATTTTGTTGACGAAAGTAAAGAAAGGTAAGAATGACATATTGCACGATTTTTTTATAATTTTATAACGTTGTGGCCCGCTTAACTACCGAAAATAGTAGATATGGTCCTCTGCTTGAAAAGCTTGGGAACCGCTGTTCTGGAGTGTCTCGTATTGTCTGCCATAATATAAAGTTAAAATTCTTGTATTGTCTGTCATACCTACATAATGGAGTGTCTTGTATTGTCTGTCATACCTATAAAGTGGAAATTCTTGTATTGTCTTTCATACCTACATACTGCAGTGTCTTGTATTGTCTAACTTAAAACCTCGTACATCGTAGGTTCTGCTGTATGATTAATATTTCATCACGCCTGTCATAGCTTCCAAACAAAACAAATTGCCGAACATCTCGGGTGACTGATGAGAAATACACATTTATTTGCACTAAAAAACAAAAACCACAATGGCTCCCATGAAAGACTATTAAGGAACAACATATTTCCCAATGCCACAAATCAGAATCTATAACAAATAAAAACACGAACATGAAGGCAACTTATATGTAAAGTGCATGTATCGGAGACATTCTGCTTGTGGAGGCGTTAAGGCAATTCCCATCGCGTAGGAAATCAACAAGGAAATCACGTTGCCCACAAAGAAGAGCCACACGACAACTTGTTTTGCTGCTGTCCTTCTGTCCCAGATTTCCTGACATTAGGTCAACTACTAACTTGACAACTTAGGTAGGCCGTAATCAAATGCCAGCATTTACATTCTCTCGCAAAGATAGTAAACATACTATTTCCAATGCCTGTCTTAATGTTATCCTCAAACGCATCTCTTGATGTTATCTTCCAGCCCATGCTTAATGTCTTCTCCAGTCCATTTCTTGATATTGCCATCCAGTCCAACTCATGATGATATCCTCCAGTTAATCTCTTAGTGTTATCCGCCAGTTAATATTTTAGTGTTATCCTCCAATTCATGGTTTCTGTATTCCAGTTCGTTTCTTGATATAATCATCCTGTTCATCTTTTGAAGGCATCTCCCAGTTCATCGCCTACCGGTATCATTCCGTCCAACCATAGAGGTTATTCCCCCAGACCATATCTTTTTTCTATTCAGTCTATCTATTGATGTTATCCCCCGAGAGCATATCTTTTTTTCCCCCTTCGGTACATCTCTTGATGTTATCCCATCAATGAAACCGTTGCTAGCCTCTTGCAATTCTGTTTGAAACATTATGTTAACCCATTCTGACTCCCCGTGACAGAATGTTTCCTATACAACTAATGATTGTCACAGATTTTGTAATTAGCTATACAGTATGGCATGACGCAATCATAAAATGCATATATGGAGCATCGTTAGATTGCGCATGAAGGTAAAATACAATAAACAAAGTCAGTGCACACACATACACAAGGAGACAACCGGTTCACAGGCTGACATCATGAGCTGCACATGCTGAATACAAACTGGCACATGATTCCAATGTTTTTCCCCAAACTGTGCCGTATTGAGAGCAACAATTTCACTTCGTAAACAGTTGTGCTTCAGCCAACAGGTGACTGTCGTGTACACTTTGCTGTTTTAATCTGATCGCGTGATGAGCCAAAAATATGTGCACCGAGCGCTAAAAATGTGTAGACTAGCATACACTCAAGTAAACTGGAGGGGACATTGCATGCTAGACATTTTGTTTAGTTAGGTATACAAATGAAGTGGGGTTAAATGTGATTAAAATGTGAAAATGCAATTAATGAAAGGCAAAATAAGAAATAAATAAGGCTTTACAAGAAAGTAATTAAAAATAACGGAGCATGTTGCGATAACAAGTCTTCATCAGCGAACAAAAACAAAGACAACAAGAAGACAAAAACAACTGCGATAATAACAACTGCAATAGAATGAAAATAATGTAGGATACAAAATTAAACACCGGAATATAATGAAATATAAATTATTTATCTGAGCACTGGGCATATACAGAGTTAAACACTACCTTACAGTTACCCCCATTCTTTCCTTAACGTAGTTGCTGTAGTGTCCTTTATGTGTTTGTTCTTTAAATTTAAAAAAAAAAATTAAAAAATTAAGGCTTGCCGTTGCAATGCGTTCCATTATTTGTGATTGAATTATTGTTAAGGTAACATTCTCCTCTTCTCGTGTTTTCCCCCCATTTAAACATAGGAAATACTTCAGTACAGCTGCTAGCAGATCAACTAGAATGTGACTACTTTACGTTGTTAGCTAGAAAGTGAATTTGTTTAGTGTTAGATGCACTGTGCCGCCGTTGTATTCATACTTTATGTTAAGCTAAAATATGACTACTTAATGTTGTAAATTAAAGTGTGAATGTTGTAAGCTGGAATCTGGCTACGTAATGTTGTAAAATAGAATGTGACTACGGTAGTTGTAAATTAGAATCGATCTATGCTATGTTGTAAGCTAGGGTGCTACTACGCTATGATGTAAACTAGAATGTGACTACGCTATGTTGTAAGCTTTTATGTGACTACATTATAATGTAAACTATAATGTGACTACGCTATGTTGTAAGCTTTTATGTGACTACATTATAATGTAAACTAGAATGTGATTAAGTTATGTTGTAAGCTTTAATGTGACTACATTATGATGTAAACTAGAATTTGACTACGTTACGTTGTAAACTAGAATCGACCTACGCCATGTTGTAAGCTAGGGTGCTACTACGCTATGATGTAAGCTTTAATGTGACTACATTATGTTGTAAACTAAAATGTGACTACGTTATGTTGTAAGATTTAATGTGACTACGTTATGTTGTAAGCTTTAATGTGACTACGTTATGTTGTAAGCTTGAAAGCGACTACCACGTTATGAAAACAATATTTGAAGAAAAGGCAAATGACAAATATGCAAGGGGAAGACAATGGTTTCAATAAAACATATAACATCATTGGATGGACTTAAACAAGGATGTTCCCCCCCTCCCCCACGATGTGTCTCCACCTTGTAGCGGTGGGGGGGGGGGGGGGGGGGGGGGCTTGCGTGTCCCAAAGACCCCAAGAGCTGATCCGACGGAAGCACAACTATGTGTCGGACAGGTCTTGGGTTAGGGGCCAGACTAAGAGAGACACAACCTGCTGCTTTGCAGGTAGACTGAGGATAGCAGTCAAAAGCTCAAATCAGGTGTACGAAGTCAGAAATTCTTGGTCCGGACACATACTCTAAGGCTCTCCGCTGAGGGATATGGCTGACCGCCTCTAAGCTATAAGCTCTCGGAAGTGAGAGCCGGGCCGATACCCACCTATCCCAAAATGGAGGTGAGATGCTAAGCACGCTACATGCTTAGTCCAGATACTGTTAGTAGGTTCTCAGCTGGGGGATATGAGGGATCCCCGGATGAGAGAGCCTGACCTCAGTCGCACTTTCCGATGAAAGTCTGTAACTATACTCATGGAGTGAGCGTAGTCAAAGGTGGAAGATTGTCTTATTGACACGAAATGGAACGCTGGGCTAGCGAATCCATTACGTGGCAGCTCGAAGCAAAAGCTTGCTGAGTGGAAGTCGCAATAAGAGTCTAACTTGCCTCGAAACCCGAGGAAGGCTAACCTCATTTAAAAAATGCCCGCCGAAGACGGAAGTGCCGACCTACAGGTGGCAAAATAAAAACTGACACTACGCAATTACGTCCGAGTGAAATGTCTTTCGTGGCCGGAAAAGCTCTAACTAGTCTTCCGAATGTCCCTCGTGCTAGGAACAGCTCTGACTACCTAGTTTTCCGAATGCCCCTCGTGTCCGGAACAGCTCTGACTAGATAGTTTCCGAATGTCCGTCGTGCCCGGAACAGTTCTGACTATATTGTCCCGGGCACAACGGCAGGCACATGTCCGAATCGAAAACTCGCTGAGTGGATAACGACTGCAGACCGGTCTGGTTTGTGCGGGAACAGCCCGGGGCGAACGAAATGCCCAATATATTGAAGTGAGGAATTAAAGCAGCCATGAGCAGGACGTGACGATTCCCTCGGTGAGCCCAGCACCAGGGCATCATGTGTCGGCCCTGCAACTATGGAAGCAACCCTGGATGGCGGAAAATGCCATGGACTGTCCCTGCCTTCCCTTGAGGGATGATCGTGAAGTCTTCGACTGTTCCAGCTTGACCAGCTGGAATGTGGACGGTACCACAAAAGTGAGAGTCTCCCAGGAATGCTAACCTGGTCAAAAACGCACGCGAAAGTCGGGTGAGTTGGCCCAAGGGAGCATAACAACACACCGCAATCACATCTGAGAAAACACTCCGAATGAACGCAGAGAAGAAGAAACAAGGATGTGTCACTGTCACATCATAGCAAGACACAGAACATACTGACAATGCGTCACAGTGGAACTTCAGTGTGAAGTCGGCAATTTGATCTGATCTGTCTGTGGAACAAGATAAGGAGACATCCAGATTGCAGTAAACAAAATTACACATACTAATTTTCCATCACTACCGTAAGCTTCCTGTCACACCCATGCCTTCCCGCCACACCTCAAGTCTTCCTGCCACATCCACAAGTCTTCCTACCACACCCACAAGTCATCCTGCCACACCCACAAGTATTCGTGCCACACCCACAAGTCTTCCTACCACACCCACAAGTCTTACTGTCACACCCACAAGTCTTCCTACCACAAACACAAGTCATCCTGCCACACCAACAAGTCTTCGTGTCACACCCACAAGTCTTCCTACCAAACCCACAAGTCATCCCGCCACACCCACAAGTCTTCCTACAACAACCACAAGTCTTCCTACCACACCCACAAGTCTTTCTACCACACCCACAAGTCTTCCTACAACAACCACAAGTCTTTCTACAACAACCACAAGTCTTCCTACCACACCCACAAGTCTTCCTACAACACCCACAAGTCTTCCTACCACACCCACAAGTCTTTCTACCACACCCACAAGTCTTTCTACCACACCCACAAGTCTTTCTACCACACCCACAAGTCTTCCTACCACACCCACAAGTCTTTCTACCACACCCACAAGTCTTTCTACCACACCCACAAGTCTTCCTACCACACCCACAAGTCTTTCTACCACACCCACAAGTCTTTCTACCACACCACAAGTCTTCATACAACACCCACAAGTCTTCCTACAACACCCACAAGTTCTTCTACCACACCCACAAGTCTTTCTACCAACACCCACAAGTCTTTCTACAACACCCACAAGTCTTCCTACAACAACCCACAAGTCCTTCCTACCAAACCCACAAGTCTTCTCTACCACACCCACAAGTCTTCCTGCAACAACCACAAGTCTTCCTACAAAAACCACAAGTCTTCCTACCACACCCACAAGTCTTCCTACCACAACCACAAGTCTTCCTACAACAACCACAAGTCTTCCTACCACACCCACAAGTCTTCCTACCACACCCACAAGTCTTCCTACAACAACCACAAGTCTTCCTACCACACCCACAAGTCTTTCTACCACACCCACAAGTCTTTCTACCACACCCACAAGTCTTTCTACCACACCCACAAGTCTTCCTACCACACCCACAAGTCTTTCTACCACACCCACAAGTCTTTCTACCACACCCACAAGTCATCCCGCCACACCCACAAGTCTTCCTACAACAACCACAAGTCTTCCTACCACACCCACAAGTCTTCCTACCACACCCACAAGTCTTCCTACAACAACCACAAGTCTTCCTACAACACCCACAAGTCTTTCTACCACACCCACAAGTCTTCCTACCACACCCACAAGTCTTCCTACCACACCCACAAGTCTTTCTACCACACCCACAAGTCTTTCTACCACACCCACAAGTCTTTCTACCACACCCACAAGTCTTTCTACCACACCCACAAGTCTTCCTACCACACCCACAAGTCTTCCTACCACACCCACAAGTCTTTCTACCACACCCACAAGTCTTTCTACCACACCCACAAGTCTTTCTACCACACCCACAAGTCCTTTCTACCACACCACAAGTCTTCCTACCACACCCACAAGTCTTTCTACCACACCCACAAGTCTTTCTACCACACCCACAAGTCTTCCTACAACACCCACAAGTCTTTCCTACACAACCACAAGTCCTTCTACAACACCCACAAGTCTTCCTACCACACCCACAAGTCTTTCCTACAACAACCACAAGTCTTCCTACAACAACCACAAGTCTTTCCTACAACAACCACAAGTCTTCCTACCAACACCACAAGTCTTCCTACAACAACCACAAGTCTTCCTACACAACCACAAGTCTTCCTACAACAACCACAAGTCTTCCTACAACAACCACAAGTCTTCCTACAACACCCACAAGTCTTCCTACAACAACCACAAGTCTTCCTACAACAACCACAAGTCTTCCTACAACACCCACAAGTCTTCCTACAACAACCACAAGTCTTCCTACCACACCCACAAGTCTTCCTACAACAACCACAAGTCTATCCTACCACACCCACAAGTCTTCCTACAACAACCACAAGTCTTCCTACCACACCCACAAGTCTTCCTACAACACCCACAAGTCTTCCTACAACAACCACAAGTCTTCCTACAACACCCACAAGTCTTTCTACCACACCCACAAGTCTTTCTACCACACCCACAAGTCTTCCTACCACACCCACAAGTCTTTCTACCACACCCACAAGTCTTCCTGTCATACAAGTCTTCCTACAACAACCACAAGTCTTCCTACCAAACCCAAAAGTCTTCCTACAACAACCACAAGTATTCCTACCACCACCCACAGTCTTCCTACAACAACCACAAGTCTTCCTACAAAAA
Source organism: Cepaea nemoralis (assembly GCA_014155875.1). Classification (NCBI taxonomy): domain Eukaryota; kingdom Metazoa; phylum Mollusca; class Gastropoda; order Stylommatophora; family Helicidae; genus Cepaea; species Cepaea nemoralis. Next base: position 22,920 of record JACEFZ010014056.1, read on the forward strand.
CCACAAGTCTTCCTATACCACACCCACAAGTCCTTCCTACCACACCCACAAGTCATCCTACAACAACCACAAGTCTTCCTACCACACCCACAAGTCTTCTACCACACCCACAAGTCTTTCTACCACACCCACAAGTCTTTCTACCACACCCACAAGTCTTCCTACAACACCCACAAGTCTTTCTACCACACCCACAAGTCTTTCTACCAGACCCACAAGTCTTTCTACCACACCCACAAGTCTTCCTACAACACCCACAAGTTTTCCTACCGCACCCACAAGTCTTCCTACCACATCCACAAGTCTTTCTACCACACCCACAAGTCTTTCTACCACACCCACAAGTCTTCCTACAACACCCACAAGTCTTTCTACCACACCCACAAGTCTTTCTACCACACCCACAAGTCTTCATACAACAACCACAAGTCTTCCTACAACACCCACAAGTCTTTCTACCACACCCACGTCTTTCTACAACACCCACAAGTCTTTCTACAACACCCACAAGTCTTTCTACCACACCCACAAGTCTTCCTACCACACCCACAAGTCTTTCTACCACACCCACAAGTCTTCCTGTCATACAAGTCTTCCTACAACAACCACAAGTCTTCCTACCACACCCACAAGTCTTGCTACAACAACCACAAGTCTTCCTACAAAAACCACAAGTCTTCCTACCACACCCACAAGTCTTCCTACCACACCCACAAGTCTTCCTACAACAACCACAAGTCTTCCTACCACACCCACAAGTCTTCCTACCACACCCACAAGTCTTCCTACAACAACCACAAGTCTTCCTACAACACCCACAAGTCTTTCTACCACACCCACAAGTCTTTCTACCACACCCACAAGTCTTTCTACCACACCCACGTCTTCCTACCACACCCACAAGTCTTTCTACCACACCCACAAGTCTTTCTACCACACCCACAAGTCATCCCGCCACACCCACAAGTCTTCCTACAACAACCACAAGTCTTCCTACCACACCCACAAGTCTTCCTACAACAACCACAAGTCTTCCTACAACAACCGCAAGTCTTCCTACAACAACCACAAGTCTTCCTACAACAACCACAAGTCTTCCTACAACAACCACAAGTCTTCCTACCACACCCACAAGTCTTCCTACAACAACCACAAGTCTTCCTACCATACCCACAAGTCTTTCTAAACACCCACAAGTCTTCCTGTCATACAAGTCTTCCTACCACACCACAAGTCTTCCTACAACAAAAACCCAAAATCTTCCTACCACACCCCCAAGTCTTTCCCACAACAACCACAAGTTTTCCCACCACACCCACAAGTCTTCCTACAACAACCACAAGTCTTTCTACCACACCCACAAGTCTTCCTGTCATACAAGTCTTCCTACAACAACCACAAGTCTTCCTACCAAACCCACAAGTCTTCCTACAACAACCACAAATATTCCTACCACACCCACAAGTCTTCCTACAACAACCACAAGTCTTCCTACAAAAAACCCCAAGTCTTTCCTACCCCCCCCCCAAGTTTTCCACACCCACAAGTCTTCCTACAACAAACCCCAAGTCTTCCTACCACACCCACAAGTCTTCCTACCACACCCACAAGTCTTCCTACCACACCCACAAGTCCTTTCCTACCACACACCACAATGTCTGTTCCTACCAACACACACAAGTCTTTCTACCACACCACAAGTCCTTTCATACACACCCACAAGTCTTGTCTACTACACCCACAAGTCTTTCTACCACACCCACAAGTCTTCCTGTCATACAAGTCTTCCTACAACAACCACAAGTCTTTCTACAACAACCACAAGTCTTCCTACAACACCCACAAGTCTTCCTACAACAACCACAAGTCTTCCTACAACACCCACAAGTCTTCCTACAACAACCACAAGTCTTCCTACAACAACCACAAGTCTTCCTGTCATACAAGTTTTCCTACAACAACCACAAGTCTTCCTACAACAACCACAAGTCTTCCTACAACCACCACAAGTCTTCCTACCACACCCACAAGTCTTCCTACAACAACCACAAGTCTTCCTACAACAACCGCAAGTCTTCCTACAACAACCACAAGTCTTCCTACAACAACCACAAGTCTTCCTACAACAACCACAAGTCTTCCTACCACACCCACAAGTCTTCCTACAACAACCACAAGTCTTCCTACCATACCCACAAGTCTTTCTACAACACCCACAAGTCTTCCTGTCATACAAGTCTTCCTACCACACCCACAAGTCTTCCTACAACAACCACAAGTCTTCCTACCACACCCACAAGTCTTCCTACAACAACCACAAGTTTTCCTACCACACCCACAAGTCTTCCTACAACAACCACAAGTCTTCCTACAACAACCACAAGTCTTCCTACCACACCCACAAGTCTTCCTACAACAACCACAAGTCTTCCTACCACACCCACAAGTCTTTCTACCACACCCACAAGTCTTTCTACCACACCCACAAGTCTTTCTACCACACTCACAAGTCTTCCTACAACACCCACAAGTCTTCCTACAACAACCACAAGTCTTTCTACCACACTCACAAGTCTTTCTACCACACCCACAAGTCTTTCTTCCACACCCACAAGTCTTCCTGTCACACCCACAAGTCATCCTGCCACACAAACAAGCCTTCCTGCCACACCTGCCTTACAAACAAGCCTGCCTGCCACACAAACAAGCCTTCAAGCCACACAAACAAGCCTGCCTGCCACACAAAGAAGCGTTCCTGCCACACAAACAAGCGTTCCTGCCACACAAACAAGCCTGCCTGCCACACAAACAAGCCTTCCTGCCACACAAACAAGCCTTCATGCCACACAAACAAGCCTGCCTGCCACACAAACAAGCCTGCCTGCCACACAAACAAGCCTTCCTGCCACACAAACAAGCCTTCCTGCCACACAAACAAGCCTTCCTGCCACACAAACAAGCGTTCCTGCCACACAAACAAGCCTGCCTGCCACACAAACAAGCCTTCCTGCCACACAAACAAGCCTTCATGCCACACAAACAAGCCTGCCTGCCACACAAACAAGCCTTCCTGCCACACCCACAAGTCATCCTGCCACACAAACAAGCCTTCCTGCCACACCTGCCTTACAAACAAGCCTGCCTGCCACACAAACAAGCCTTCATGCCACACAAACAAGCCTTCATGCCACACAAACAAGCCTTCCTGCCACACAAACAAGCCTTCATGCCACACAAACAAGCCTTCATGCCACACAAACAAGCCTTCCTGCCACACAAACAACCTGCCCCCACAAACAA
>JACEFZ010014057.1:0-33244 GCA_014155875.1 Cepaea nemoralis
TATTTTTTTTGCCCCAGGGCCATTTTTGTGGGGGTTTTCCTTTTAAAACCCCCCCCTTTCATGATACCAGTGATTAGCGGGGACTTAAACAAATCATAAATGTCTTTGTTACTTCTTCTTTTCCACTCTCCACTTTGTGTATCCCTAATGGGTCCAAAGATGCGTCTTAAAATCCCAACTGCACCTCCAAGTGGTAGAGGATGGAAACACACCACGGTGTGGCTAAAACAGCTCTGGGGACCGAGTATCCACCGGAATAAGTGGACAACTCTGCAGCTGAGCAGAGCAGGGCACTCACTTGTCCTTACAGTCGGAAATTACTGTCAAAGGCAGAGTTAAAAGACCACCATGTGAATGTGGAAGGCAAATGGAAACCACCATATTATCTTCCCAAGATTTCATGGCGACACACATTTCAGAAATAGTGAACGGCGTTAATGGCTGTCTTAGGACATCCTCGTCCGGTAGGGACAGTCATGAGCCACAGGTGACACCAGACCGTCATCCAGCTACTGACGGCAAAACTAAAACTATAACTAAACTAAATAAACTTAGAGTAGGAACATGAAATGTTAGGACATTAAATGAGCTAGGAAAGTTAAACAATGTTCTAAGAGAAATGGAAAACATGAAAATGAATATACTAGGCATAAGTGAGATGAGATGGAAGGGATCTGGCAAAATTATAACCGACAAACACACAATAATTTATTCTGGAGGGGACACACCTGAAAAAGGTTTAGGAATAATATTTGACGAAAAAACAGTCAAATCTATGAATGGATACTGGTGTATTTCAGATAGAGTTATAATGGTCAAAATCAAAGGCAAACCAATAGATATAAGTATTATACAAGTATTTGCACCAACAACAAGCAGTAGTGATGAAGAAATACAACACTTTTACGATGAAATAGAAATGGCAATAGCTCAAACTGGATCACAAGAAATAAAAATAATACTGGGAGATTTTTAATGCAAACGTAGGAAAGGGAAAAATAGAGGATATAGTGGGGAATTACGGTTTCGGTACAAGAAATTAACGAGGAGAGAAACTAATAGAATGGGCAAATATTAATGATATGATAATTGGAAACACATGGTTTAAACACCATAAAAGACGGCTATACACATGGAAAAGCCCCGATATGAAAATACGCAACCAAATTGACTAATAGTAAAATACTTGTTAATAAAAGATGTAGAAATGCATTAATTAATTTAAAGACAATTCCTGACGGTAATAGTGATCATGTACCACTATATGGACAAATAAAAGTAAGAATAAAGAGAGGGGAAAAATGGTTAAGAACTTGAGACTTAATAAAGAGGTTCTGAAAGTAGATAAAGAAATTCAAGAACAATACAGAATGACTGTGAAAAATAGGTACAGTGCAACAGCTAAAATACAGAGTATAAATTAACAAATCGGAAATGGCAAGGGACTCCATTCATCAAACTAACAAAGAAATATTACTGGAGAGAAGCCAAAAAGCTAAGAAAAAATGGATGAATGAAGACATTTTAATGCTGATGGACAAAAGGAAACAGAATAAAAATGACAAACAAGAGTATGCTAAGATAAATAAAGAAATAAGAGATAAATGTGTGATGGCAAAGTAAAGTTGGTTAAACGAGCAATGCAAAAAAATTTAATTAAATTCCATTGGAGATAAAAAATGTATGCAAGGAAAATCAGTGAGCTCACAGGAAGAAAAATAAGAATAAATACAGGGTGTTTGAAATCAAAAACAGGAAAGATATTATTGGAGGAAGGTGCTATAATGAAGTGGTGGAATGAGTATATAAGAGAATTATATAATGGAGAAAGGGAACTAGATGTGAAGCTTGGACAATGAGCAGTCAGGCTGAAAAACATCCGATGGCTGTAGAAATGTAGTTTCTGAGGAAAATGCAAAGAATACCATGGACAGCCAGAAATACCAATGAACAAGTCCTTCAAGAAACAAATGAAGATCGTAAACTGATTAGAGACATTAGACGTAGACAGTCACAATTTTTTGGGCATGTTAGGAGAAGAAATGATTTGGAGAACTTGGTGACAACTGGTAAGATCGAGGGGAACAGACCAAGGGGAAGACCTAGAAGCAAGTACCTGGATGGCTTGACCTTGTGGCATGGTCGAGACAGAAACACGGAGCTGATCCAGGACTCTGGTGATCGAGTGAGATGGCAGAACATGACCGCCCACGCTTACGGGCATGGCACATGATGGATGGATGGAGAAAGGGAAAAATTAACAGAAGAAAGTAACTTAGAAGGCCCACCTATTCTAAAAGAAGAAGTCGCTGACGCTATGAAAGATATGAAGAAAGGAAAAACAGCTGGGCCAGATGAAATCACAGTAGAAGAATTAGAAGTATTGGGAGAATTTGGGGTAGATATATTAACAAAAATGCTGAATGATATTTACAAAAGTGGATATTTAACGAGCGATATGCTAAAATCTGTATTTATAGCAATACCAAAGAGACCAGGAGCAATTGAATGTGAAGATTTTCGAACAGTTAACCTTATAAACCATGTAACTAAGCTTCTACTCAGAATTATAATGAGAAAAACAAGAAAGAAAATAAAAATGGAAATTAGTGAAGAACAGTACGGTTTTATGGAAGGAAAGGGTACAAACAGTGCAATATATATATATATATATATATATATATATATATATATATATATATATATATATGTTACGAACACTAATAGAAAGGTCAATAGAGAAACAGAGGACATATATTTATTCTTCATAGATTATACTAAGGCATTTGATAAAGTAAAACATTGTAAAATGTTGGAAGATATCAACATTGATGGGGAAGATTTAAGAATAATAAAGAATATATACTGGTACCAAGTAGCAGCAATTAAAATGGGAAATAAAGAGGGTAGTTACGAACAGATAAAGCTGGGAGTACGATAGAGGTGTGTCTTGTCACCCGATCTCTTCTCCCTATATAGCGAAGTAATTATGAGAGAGACCAAAGAAACACCAGGAATACTAATCGGAGGATATAATATAAACAATATACGCTATGCAGATGACACAGTATTGGTGGCGGATAATGCAACAGACCTACAACAATTATTGGACATTGTAGTATCAGAGAGTGCACAGAAAGGACTCTCCTTGAATATCAAGAAAACAGTAACAATTGTGATATCAAAGAAAATGGGGACACCAAAATGTGACATAGAAATAGAAGGGGGAATTCTCAACCAAGTGGATAATTTTAATACCTACTGGCACTTATAACATCAGATGGAAGATGTACAACAGAGATTAAGAGCAGAATAGGGCAGGCAAACGCCGCATTTCAGAAAATGAAGAGTATCTTATGCAATAAGTCGCTATCAACGAGTGTAAGAAAGAGAGTGCTAAAATGCTATATAGAACCAGTTTTGCTGTATGGCAGTGAATCTTGGAATGTAAATGAACAAATTAGGAAGAACTTAGAAGCAACAGAGATGTGGTTTTTAAGACAAATATTGCGAATTTCTTGGACTGTCAGAGTAACTAACAACGATTGTCTGAAAGAGGGTAATGAAACTAGAACACTATATACAACAATATAAAAGAGACAAACAGCTTTCTTTGGTCATGTGATGAGAAGAGAGGCATTGGAGAACATCGTGACAACTGGAAAGATCGAGGGGAAGAGAGGTAGAGACAGACCAAGAGAAATGATGCTGGGCGGATTGAGACGGTGGCATGGAGGAATATCATCAACAGAATTTATCCAGAACACCAAAGACCGAGATCTGTGGAGAGCCGTGAACGCCTACGCCAGCTGGCACGGCACTTGTTGATGTTGATAACATATAACTTCTTGTATTCATGTACAAGTACACTATATGCATGCAACTTCTTGTATATATGAAAAAATAGAACATGTACATGCAACGTTTTGTATCTATGAACATATAGAGCATTTGCACGTCACTTCTTGTATCTATGGACAAATATAATCTGTTCATTTTACTTCTTGCATCATGGAAAAAAAATGGAATATGTAAGTCTAACTTCACGTATCTAAGAGCAAATGGAATATTTACATTGCATTTCTTGTATCTATGGACAAATAGAATATGTACATTTCACTTACTTTATCTAGAAACGCATATAATATGTACATTTCATTTCTTTATCGATAAATAAATACAATATGTACATATCACTTCTTGTATCTATGAACAAATATATTATGTGAATTTCACTTCTGGTATCTAAACACTAACAGTGTATGTTCATGTCACACGTATTATCTAAACACAGTGTATGTACATTCCATTTCTTTTATCTAAACAATTACATTGTATGTACAATTCACATGTTGTATCTAAACATGTAAATTGTACGTACAATTCACATGTTGTATCTAAACATTTACATTGTATGTACAATTCACTTGTATCTAAGCACGTAGAGTGTGTGTATATTTTATTTCTGGTATCTATGCACACATATAGTATATGAATTTTACTTGTTGTATCTAAACAGTTACGGTGAATGTACATTTCAATTCTTGTATCTATGAGAAAATAGAGTATGTACATTTCACTTTCTGTATCTAAACACGTACAGTCAAGGTACATTTCATGTGTTGTATCTAAACACATACTACAGTGTATATGTATTTTCTTTCTCGGTAGCGCCAAAAAAATATGTCATAATAACCTTGTCAATATTTCGAGCGAAAAATGTAATTACAATTAACAAAAGATGCGGTGCTGTTGCCAGTAACAGAAGTGGACAATATTAACGTTTAGGATAATTTAGCATAAACGGTTAACCTTTAACTCTTTGAGGGGCAGGATGTGACTTATTCACAAGTGAGGTAGCGAAATCAGTGGGGATATATATATATATATATATATATATATATATATATATATATATATATATATATATATATATATATATATATATATATATATATATCCATCATGTACCATGCCTGTAAGCGTGGGCTGTAATGATTAGCCATTTCACTGGATCATCAGTGTCGTGTCTCGACCATGCCACGTGGTTAATCCATCCAGATATTTACTGGTTTATCGGTTTGTCCACGGTATTCTTTGCATTCTTCTCATAAACCACATTTCCACAGCCATAAGATGTTTTTTCAGCTTGACTGCTCATTGTCCAAGCTTCACATCCATACAAAAGTACAGGCTCTATGTAGCACCTCAATACTCTTTTTCTCGTTTCAGTTGATATCTTTGTATTGGTCAGTATGTTTTTCATCTTGCAAAAGGCTACTTTCGCCTTGGCAATTCTTGTTCTAATCTTTTCAAAGCATCCTCCATCAGATGTTATGACTGTTCCGAGATAATAGTACTTATTCACTTGTTGAAGAATATTTATATTTACTTGTTTATTAAATTGTGGTATTTCGTTCTTTCTAGTGACGACGATAATCTGTGTCGTCTTACAATTTAATTGAATCCCTAGTTGTTCACTGTGTGCAACAACCGTGTCCACTAATTGGTGCAGATCCTACTCATTATCGGCGAAGAATACTGTATCATTTGCATATCTAATGTTATTGATGTTTCGTCCGCGTATGATGACTCCATTTACATCTTCTATATTTCTGAAAATATTTTCACTGTATAGGGAAAAGAAGATCTGGAGATATTACACATCCCTGTCTCACATCTCTCTTAATAGGCTAATATTGACCCACTTCATCATCAATCCTATGGGTGGGGATGTGTGGTTGGGGATGGTTGATTGGAGGATGGGTGATTGGGGGTATGTAGGTGGATGGTGGAGGATGTGTGGATGGGTTAGTGTGTGTGGGTGGGGGATATGTTTGTATACCATTGATATGCTGCGACATCGTTACGCCCGCCAGGCGAACACCAGTGACTTACTCACAGGTTTCGCTGACGACAGAGAGAGCGACCGTCAGTGTCAAGCCACTACAAGCGTGACGCATGCAATTCTCGCTGCGCTCAAATCCACAGGGCAAGCACTGTGAGCGGGAAACGGGAGACACGGCTAGGGAAATCAGACGAGACGGACGTGTATGAAAGCGGCTCTTGTGTTTCTGTGCCTGAATGTCGATTGCTCGTAGCTCTTGTGAGAAGATAGAAAGACTGCATAGCTGTGGGTTTGAGTCTGTGAGTGCATTGATGTATTATGTATAGGTTGTGATATTCACCTTGTGATGGCCACATGCCGAATTAGATTGTGTTGCATGTGAAATGTAAATAAAACCATCAAACTTCGTGTTACCGTGTGTCACGTTAAATCATTCTGTACTTGTGTATGTCTCGCATATGTTAGGTCCAGCGAGCCCAATTCATTAGATTGTAAGACCCTGACATGTGTGAACGTGGAGGCTTTCGTCCGGCTTTAATTTAGTTAAGATTTGAACCTAGATGTGAACGTAAATTACATACATTTGAATGTGTTAACGTGGAAAAACATCAGTGATTGTGAAACTTGTCTCGATAAAATTGTAATCTAAGTTTAAGTGTTGTACCATCATAGTTGTTGAACGTTTAATCATGGCTAACTTGTCTTCGTGAAAGTAGTTGTGTACAGAAAAATCGTGTGGAAGCAGAAAGTTCGGGAAAGAAAGCAACTTGTGAAAATTGTTGAACGACGACATTACGACCAACAATAACACCCAACGCCATACAAACCTAACCAAAACTTAATTGACAAGCATACACAGCACACAGACATAGATTCTAATTTATTTCCTTCCAAAAGTAACCAGGTTTCCTGTGCCATCTGAAACTGTTACCCGTAGAGGTCATTTGCCGTGGCAGTAGCGACCCTACAATTTCCTGGCCCTGGTTTTCACCATTCTTCAGCGTATCCAGAGTACTTGAGTATTACCTTTTTATATACTTTTGGATGCAAATTTGGGCACACGCTGTAAGTCTAAAAATATTGTAGAAATTGTTCACATTACTAACACTTGATAACAAAATTGCGTGTGTGAGAAATCATTTTCATTGAAACATTCCATCATGTCTTCTCTAAACGACTTCATCGAGATGGGTTTAAACTAAAGTTAACTGGTGATGAGTTGACAAAATGGAGTGAGACAAAATATACAGAATACCTCCTAGCACAGGAGAAAGCTAGGGACCGCGACGAAAGAGCGGCTGAAAGAGCTGTGAAACAGTCAGAAATAGATGCAGAAAGGAAGAAGGCAGAAATAGATGCAGAAACGAAGAAGGCAGAAATGGCAGTGAAACAGTCTGAAATAGAGGCCGAATTGAAAAAAGCAGAAATCTCAGCTCAAAGCAAACGAGAAGAGCTTGAACTCCAACTAACAATCAAACAGCTTGAAGTTGAAACTGCTGTTGAAAAAGAATCTCGTAAATCTGAAAGACTGGAAAAAGAAAACCAGTACAAAAAGTACCAAGGTATTGTCAGAAATTATACCTCGGGGGACTGCATAGCAGCCTTCACCCAAAACTTTGAGACTTTAATGGACCACTACCAGATCCCAGTATCTAAGTGGAACATCATTTATATGAGAAGTTTGTCAGGGGAACCTCTAAAAGTTATAGAGACTATCCCTAAAGATCTCAGAAAAGATTACCAGTACATAAAGTCAAAAATTATGTCACATTTCCTGTTAGATGAAGCAGGCTACAGAGAACAGTTCAGTAAACTAACTCCAAAACCTACTCAAACGTTCTCTGACTACATCTCTGTAGTACAGGATATATTCAGATATATTGGCTGTCAGCAGCCAAAGTTAATAATGACTTTAACAAATTGAAAGATCTCATCCTTAGGGATAAACTCATCACATCCCTTCCACCATTATTTTCAAAATTTTTGCAAGAGAGTGAGTGTATGAGTGTAGAGCAGATCGAGAAACGTGGGTCGGCGTATTTTACAGCCAATAAACATTGTTTTGCTAGTGTAGCAACTGATATAAATATCGTAGCAGCTGCTAGCTATGAGAAATCAAAGGCAGATACATATAATAGGCAAAAGACATTTAAGCCTACTACTGAGAAATGTAGGTTTTGCCAATTTCCGCACCACCGGAATGAGATGTGCGACAAGAACCCTGCATATTTAACATACTTACAAAACTATGTAAATAACCAAGATAAAGAGCGAAGAAACTTCAAACGACTACAAAAATGTTTCCTTTGTAAGGCTTATGGCCACTGGCGTAATGTTTGTAAAGGGAAACAGATGACCAGGAAGGCGAATGCCGCCTTGTTTGATAGCTCTTCATCAGATGAAGAACATCTTGAAAATTATCCTGTGAACTCAGCACAGGCCATAGATACATTTAATCCACAAAAATGTACCATCTGTAATCATTTCCATGAAGATGGCCTATTAACATGCGGCCATTCGATACCTATTTCCAATGAGGAAGCCAATTTGGTAATAGATTCCAAAGGCAGAATTAACATCCACCATGAGTATGTGAATGGCAAGCCGGCTACAGTCTTGCGAGACAGCGGAAGCACTCTTATAGGTCTTAAAAGAGATTTCATAATGCCTACAGACTATACAGGCAGGCATGTAACATGCAGAACATTCTCGGGAAATATCGAGAAGTATCCATTGGCATGGGCATACATTGAGACTCCATTCCTCACTGGGAAGGTTAAATGCGCAGCATTAACCAATCCTTGCTGTGATGTTATCATTGGGACCCTTCCCGAAGTGAATGAAATGCCTCATAACACCATAACATCTGCATGTATTGATGATCATGTAACATCATCTCCATCGAACGTCATCATGGAAAGTGTGTTATCATCAGATAATTGTATGCTAGCTAATGCAGCACTATCATCACATGATATCATTGATCCAATTGCTCCATCATCACATGATATCATTGATCAAATTGTTTCACCATCACATGAAATCATTGATCCAATTGTATCACCATCATCTCATATCATTGAAAGTGTGAACGCAGTAACTAGATCTGCTGCTAGCGTGCAAGAACAAATTGATCAAACTGAGGCAATAGAAATGCTAAGCCCAGTATTACTACCTTCGAAAACCATGAAGGAAAATTTTGTAACAGCCCAAAAGGCTGATCCTTCATTATATAAGTATTTTAATCTGATAGGCCAAAAGCCAAGGTTAACCAAGAATGCAAGATGGCATTTTGCTCCCAAGAATTGCATCCTCACTAGGTACTATACCAGAGGTGACACCACCACAGAGCAAACTGTTTTGCCACTAGAATACCGTAAGCAAGCCTTACATCTTGCCCATGATATACCTCTTGCAGGGCATATGGCGTATTCAAAGACCAGATCTAGATTGTTGTCACAGTTTTATTGGCCAAAATTCTGTAATGACATTAAACAATATTGCAGAAGTTGTGACATCTGCCAGAAACTAGTGAAAAAGGGAAAACACCCACAGGCTGAAGTACAGGTTACAGATTTAGCCAGTCGACCCTTTGAGAAAATATCTGTTGACATCGTAGGTCCTATAAATCATGTAACAACTAGAGGAAATAGATTCATAGTTACAATTATTGGTTTATGTAGCCGCTGGCCTGGATCGATTCCTCTCAAGAACATAACTGCCAATGATATTATGGAAGTCTTATTCCATGTATTTTCAAGGATAGGTTTTCCTGATACTATCCTATCCGACCGTGGAAGTCAATTTATTGCTGCATCCACTCAAGCTTTCACTAAATTGCTAGGTGTGAAACAATGTTTCAATTCACCGTACCATCCTCACTCGACAGGAGTAATAGAAAAATTTAACGGGGATTTAAAGCATATGCTTTCCAAAGTCACCCAAGAACACCCCGAAAATTGGGACATCTATTTGCTCGCCATATTATTCGCATATCGCGAGGTCCCTCAATCAAGCACTGGGTTCTCTCCATTCGAACTTATCTATGGTGCCAAACCACGCGGCCCATTGAGTATATACCATTCCATGTTAACTGAAGCAACTCCTATACTTAAACCCATATCATCATACGTATACGTAACATCATTGCGTGAAAGGATAATTAAATCTTGTATTATTGCCAAAGATGCACTGAAACAATCTGGTGCGATGTATAGACAATATGCAAACAAAGGAAACAGGACGATAACACTGACACCTGGACAGGACGTACTACTGCTCCTACATAGTGACCGACAATTACTGACCGTTTCTTGGCAAGGACCATTTAAGGTACTAAGACAGATTTCACCGGTGGACTATGAAATTCAAATTAAAGACAAACACAAAATATTCCACATCAATATGCTAAGACCATACTACAACAGGGACAACGAACAAGACGATACAGCAGCCAGTACAACAATAATCGACCATGAAGGCGACGAAGAAAGCGACGAAATACCAACACCAGCACTAAACACGACAAACTGCTTACAAGACATTAAGATAAACCCCCAGTTAACTCAAGCAGACACCGACAGCTGCAAACAACTCATACAGGACTACAGTACCATCTTCTCCAACAACCCAGGACAAACAGAACTAGTACAACACCACATTACTCTGACCTCCAACACACCAATAAAATGCAGACCCTACACAATTCCATTACATTACAAAGGAAAACTGCATCAAGAAATCATTGACTTAGAAAAGAACAACATCATTAGACGATCGCAATCACACTTCTCTTCTCCAATAGTCATCATACGCAAAAAGGACGACACAATAAGACTCTGCATAGACTATAGAAAATTAAATAAAATTACACAGTTGGAGTTGGAGCCAATGACCAACTGCGAGGAACTGCTGACAGAGCTGACAGACTCTAGGTACTTAACGAAGCTAGACATGACAAAAGGTTACTGGCAGATAACGGTAGACGAACAGAGCAGACATCTGACAGCCTTTGCCACACCTTGGGGACTGTACGAATGGTGCAAATTACCATTTGGGCTTGTTAACGCACCGGCAACATTCGTACGCATGACAAGACTATTACTGACGGACATAAAGAATATCATTTCGTATATGGATGATATATGTGTACACACAACGACAATGACAGAGCACATAACGACATTACAGCAGACGTTTGAACGGATCAGACAGCACGGACTTACTATTAAACCTGCCAAAGTTGACATAGCCTACCAGGAAATCTCCTTCTTGGGGTATAAGATCTCTAATGGCTTTGTCACTACTGACGATAACATCGTGTCAAAAATTCTGAAACTGACACTTCCAACTACGAAGAAACAAGTCAGAAGTGTATTAGGACTTCTAAATTATTACAGGCAGTTAATCCCAGATTTTGCTGAACTGACTGAAAGTTTTACTAACATACTAAAAAAAGATCACCCAAATAAAATTGTAAACAACGAATGCCTAAAATTTGCATTCCAGAAGGTATTGTCCTATTTTTCTGAGAATAGTTTAAAGAATCCCATTCCCAAATTGCCAAATTTGCATATTCCTTTCAGATTGCGCACAGATGCGAGCTCCGTGGCGATTGGGGCGGTACTATTACAGGAACATGACGGCATTTTGCATCCTGTATATTACCTATCCAGGAAACTTAAACCAAGAGAACGCACTTGGTCGACCCCGCAAAAAGAAGCCCTTGCATTAGTGTTTGCAATAACGAGATTGTCTAGATTCCTCCTTGGAAGGCATTTTTTAGTAGAATCTGACAACAACCCTTTGACGTTTATTACATCTGGAGTGCCAACTAACCATATGATAGCGCGATGGTCACTTTTGCTTCAAGACTACAGCTTTGAAGTAAAACACATACCGGGAACATCGAATACACTAGCTGACCTTTTGTCACGTTGCCCCGATGATACCCAATAGCCAAATATGTCTGAGTGCAGTATGTCGAAACACTCAGACCAGCAGAGCCATTAATGTATTTTTTTTCAGAAAAGCTGTGAGTGTCAACTACATCATTGTGATAGGGATCAATTCCCACTGTAAATATTATTAGTGTTTCTAAAATAAGGTGATAATAGTGTTGTATAAGTGCGTCGTATGTGTTAGAAAGTGAACAATAGTAATTATAAATATTATAAACTAAGAACAGTGCCACAGGCCAGTGTTGTAACTTACCTCAAGTGAACAAGAACAATTTAAGTTATCCGTGGTATCTGCAAACTGGAGTTATCCAGAAACATTTTATCCCGTGTGAATTGAACAATTGAGTGAACTAAACTGGGACAGTTACTCCACTGTATAAGATCGTAATCCAGAAGTCCAATGAAACACCGAAAACACCAGCGGATAGCACAACGTTACACTCCGAGTATTCCAACATCATTACGGAACAAGTGTGTGAAAAACTATTCCTTACATCAGCTGTTCGTGTGTACTTCCGGAAATTTAGAAAGTTAAACAAAAATCTAGCAGACTATGAACAAAACCTTAAAAATTAATGACGCTTGTAAAATATTGGTGAAACACGAATTTGAAATATACAAATTGTGTATTAATATTTTTGAAACTACTGTAATCTGAGAATCATACCTTGATTAACTGATTCACATTAGCGACATTTTTTCGCTATTGTAAAGAAGTATCAAGCTATGACGCTGAGAAATAAATTTATAATTGTAATGAATTAGGTTTAACATCTGTTTAAATTATTTCCCTTTCATTTAATGGGTGTCACCAATTACACCAAAGGGCGGTAAATCGAAATAGATAGTAATGTGTAATGTATAAAAATAGCCACTGTGTTGCCAGATTGTCGACACGCCAAGAGTGCATCAGCTGGGCATGGAGAAGATTGCCAAAGTTGTAGACCAACATGAGAGCTCCCTACCAAGTGTGGTTGGAACTCTACAGTTGAATTCGTCTCATATTAGGACGTTTTACGGTCTAACCTGATGTCTAAGGACATATTATACGTTTTTTTTTGTTGGTTGCGAGGTAGTTGCATTGATTGCTGGTGCTACCGGTCTGACTGGGTCAAAATTGCAACAGAGGTGATCATCCATCGAGAGGATGATACTTGGTAAGTGTTGAAGTCTGAATACAGCATGACATAATATGTATAATTTACAATACTTATGTATTTCTATGGAACCTATGCCAGGGTATATGACAACCAATGGGAAGATTCTGACTTGGTTCAAAATAGTAACCCTGAATTTACAGAGAATACACATGAAAGATAGAATCTTTCATGAATGACGCGCGGGGAGGGTGTCATAATCCCCATTGATATGCCACGTCATCGTTACGCCCGCCAGGCGAACACCAGTTACCTACTCACAGGTTTCGCTGACGACAGAGAGAGCGATCGTCAGTGTCAAGCCACTACAAGCGTGACGCATGCAATTCTCGCTGCGCTCGAATCCACAGGGCAAGCACTGTGAGCGGGAAACGGGAGACAAGGCTAGGGAAATCAGACGAGACGGACGTGTATGAAAGCGGCTCTTGTGTTTCTGTGCCTGAATGTCGATTGCTCGTAGCTCTTGTGAGAAGATAGAAAGACTGAATAGCTGTGGGTTTGAGTCTGTGAGTGCATTGATGTTTTATGTATAGGTTGTGATATTCACCTTGTGATGGCCACATGCCGAATTAGATTGTGTTGCATGTGAAATGTAAATAAAACCATCAAACTTCGTGTTACCGTGTGTCACGTTAAATCATTCTGTACTTGTGTATGTCTCGCATATGTTAGGTCCAGCGAGCCCAATTCATTAGATTGTAAGACCCTGACATGTGTGAACGTGGAGGCTTTCGTCCGGCTTTAATTTAGTTAAGATTTGAACCTAGATGTGAACGTAAATTACATACATTTGAATGTGTTAACGTGGAAAAACATCAGTGATTGTGAAACTTGTCTCGATAAAATTGTAATCTAAGTTTAAGTGTTGTACCATCATAGTTGTTGAACGTTTAATCATGGCTAACTTGTCTTCGTGAAAGTAGTTGTGTACAGAAAAAGCGTGTGGAAGCAGAAAGTTCGGGAAAGAAAGCAACTTGTGAAAATTGTTGAACGACGACATTACGACCAACAATAACACCCAACGCCATACAAACCTAACCAAAACTTAATTGAAAAGCATACACAGCACACAGACATAGATTCTAATTTATTTCCTTCCAAAAGTAACCAGGTTTCCTGTGCCATCTGAAACTGTTACCCGTAGAGGTCATTTGCCGTGGCAGTAGCGACCCTACAATTTCCTGGCCCTGGTTTTCACCATTCTTCAGCGTATCCAGAGTACTTGAGTATTACCTTTTTATATACTTTTGGATGCAAATTTGGGCACAAGCTGTAAGTCTAAAAATATTGTAGAAATTGTTCACATTACTAACACTTGATAACAAAATTGCGTGTGTGAGAAATCATTTTCATTGAAACATTCCATCATGTCTTCTCTAAACGACTTCATCGAGATGGGTTTAAACTAAAGTTAACTGGTGATGAGTTGACAAAATGGAGTGAGACAAAATATTCAGAATACCTCCTAGCACAGGAGAAAGCTAGGGACCGCGACGAAAGAGCGGCTGAAAGAGCTGTGAAACAGTCAGAAATAGATGCAGAAAGGAAGAAGGCAGAAATAGATGCAGAAACGAAGAAGGCAGAAATGGCAGTGAAACAGTCTGAAATAGAGGCCGAATTGAAAAAAGCAGAAATCTCAGCTCAAAGCAAACGAGAAGAGCTTGAACTCCAACTAAAAATCAAACAGCTTGAAGTTGAAACTGCTGTTGAAAAAGAATCTCGTAAATCTGAAAGACTGGAAAAAGAAAACCAGTACAAAAAGTACCAAGGTATTGTCAGAAATTATACCTCGGGGGACTGCATAGCAGCCTTCACCCAAAACTTTGAGACTTTAATTGACCACTACCAGATCCCAGTATCTGAGTGGAACATCATTTATATGAGAAGTTTGTCAGGGGAACCTCTAAAAGTTATAGAGACTATCCCTAAAGATCTCAGAAAAGATTACCAGTACATAAAGTCAAAAATTATGTCACATTTCCTGTTAGATGAAGCAGGCTACAGAGAACAGTTCAGTAAACTAACTCCAAAACCTACTCAAACGTTCTCTGACTACATCTCTGTAGTACAGGATATATTCAGTAAATGGCTGTCAGCAGCCAAAGTTAATAATGACTTTAACAAATTGAAAGATCTCATCCTTAGGGATAAACTCATCACATCCCTTCCACCATTATTTTCAAAATTTTTGCAAGAGAGTGAGTGTATGAGTGTAGAGCAGATCGAGAAACGTGGGTCGGCGTATTTTACAGCCAATAAACATTGTTTTGCTAGTGTAGCAACTGATATAAATATCGTAGCAGCTGCTAGCTATGAGAAATCAAAGGCAGATACATATAATAGGCAAAAGACATTTAAGCCTACTACTGAGAAATGTAGGTTTTGCCAATTTCCGCACCACCGGAATGAGATGTGCGACAAGAACCCTGCATATTTAACATACTTACAAAACTATGTAAATAACCAAGATAAAGAGCGAAGAAACTTCAACGACTACAAAAATGTTTCCTTTGTAAGGCTTATGGCCACTGGCGTAATGTTTGTAAAGGGAAACAGATGACCAGGAAGGCGAATGCCGCCTTGTTTGATAGCTCTTCATCAGATGAAGAACATCTTGAAAATTATCCTGTGAACTCAGCACAGGCCATAGATACATTTAATCCACAAAAATGTACCATCTGTAATCATTTCCATGAAGATGGCCTATTAACATGCGGCCAGTCGATACCTATTTCCAATGAGGAAGCCAATTTGGTAATAGATTCCAAAGGCAGAATTAACATCCACCATGAGTATGTGAATGGCAAGCCGGCTACAGTCTTGCGAGACAGCGGAAGCACTCTTATAGGTCTTAAAAGAGATTTCATAATGCCTACAGACTATACAGGCAGGCATGTAACATGCAGAACATTCTCGGGAAATATCGAGAAGTATCCATTGGCATGGGCATACATTGAGACTCCATTCCTCACTGGGAAGGTTAAATGCGCAGCATTAACCAATCCTTGCTGTGATGTTATCATTGGGACCCTTCCCGAAGTGAATGAAATGCCTCATAACACCATAACATCTGCATGTATTGATGATCATGTAACATCATCTCCATCGAACGTCATCATGGAAAGTGTGTTATCATCAGATAATTGTATGCTAGCTAATGCAGCACTATCATCACATGATATCATTGATCCAATTGCTCCATCATCACATGATATCATTGATCAAATTGTTTCACCATCACATGAAATCATTGATCCAATTGTATCACCATCATCTCATATCATTGAAAGTGTGAACGCAGTAACTAGATCTGCTGCTAGCGTGCAAGAACAAATTGATCAAACTGAGGCAATAGAAATGCTAAGCCCAGTATTACTACCTTCGAAAACCATGAAGGAAAATTTTGTAACAGCCCAAAAGGCTGATCCTTCATTATATAAGTATTTTAATCTGATAGGCCAAAAGCCAAGGTTAACCAAGAATGCAAGATGGCATTTTGCTCTCAAGAATTGCATCCTCACTAGGTACTATACCAGAGGTGACACCACCACAGAGCAAACTGTTTTGCCACTAGAATACCGTAAGCAAGCCTTACATCTTGCCCATGATATACCTCTTGCAGGGCATATGGCGTATTCAAAGACCAGATCTAGATTGTTGTCACAGTTTTATTGGCCAAAATTCTGTAATGACATTAAACAATATTGCAGAAGTTGTGACATCTGCCAGAAACTAGTGAAAAAGGGAAAACACCCACAGGCTGAAGTACAGGTTACAGATTTAGCCAGTCGACCCTTTGAGAAAATATCTGTTGACATCGTAGGTCCTATAAATCATGTAACAGCTAGAGGAAATAGATTCATATTTACAATTATTGGTTTATGTAGCCGCTGGCCTGAAGCGATTCCTCTCAAGAACATAACTGCCAATGATATTATGGAAGTCTTATTCCATGTATTTTCAAGGATAGGTTTTCCTGATACTATCCTATCCGACCGTGGAAGTCAATTTATTGCTGCATCCACTCAAGCTTTCACTAAATTGCTAGGTGTGAAACAATGTTTCAATTCACCGTACCATCCTCACTCGACAGGAGTAATAGAAAAATTTAACGGGGATTTAAAGCATATGCTTTCCAAAGTCACCCAAGAACACCCCGAAAATTGGGACATCTATTTGCTCGCCATATTATTCGCATATCGCGAGGGTCCCTCAATCAAGCACTGGGTTCTCTCCATTCGAACTTATCTATGGTGCCAAACCACGCGGCCCATTGAGTATATACCATTCCATGTTAACTGAAGCAACTCCTATACTTAAACCCATATCATCATACGTATACGTAACATCATTGCGTGAAAGGATAATTAAATCTTGTATTATTGCCAAAGATGCACTGAAACAATCTGGTGCGATGTATAGACAATATGCAAACAAAGGAAACAGGACGATAACACTGACACCTGGACAGGACGTACTACTGCTCCTACATAGTGACCGACAATTACTGACCGATTCTTGGCAAGGACCATTTAAGGTACTAAGACAGATTTCACCGGTGGACTATGAAATTCAAATTAAAGACAAACACAAAATATTCCACATCAATATGCTAAGACCATACTACAACAGGGACAACGAACAAGACGATACAGCAGCCAGTACAACAATAATCGACCATGAAGGCGACGAAGAAAGCGACGAAATACCAACACCAGCACTAAACACGACAAACTGCTTACAAGACATTAAGATAAACCCCCAGTTAACTCAAGCAGACACCGACAGCTGCAAACAACTCATACAGGACTACAGTACCATCTTCTCCAACAACCCAGGACAAACAGAACTAGTACAACACCACATTACCCTGACCTCCAACACACCAATAAAATGCAGACCCTACACAATTCCATTACATTACAAAGGAAAACTGCATCAAGAAATCATTGACTTAGAAAAGAACAACATCATTAGACGATCGCAATCACACTTCTCTTCTCCAATAGTCATCATACGCAAAAAGGACGACACAATAAGACTCTGCATAGACTATAGAAAATTAAATAAAATTACACAGTTGGAGTTGGAGCCAATGACCAACTGCGAGGAACTGCTGACAGAGCTGACAGACTCTAGGTACTTAACGAAGCTAGACATGACAAAAGGTTACTGGCAGATAACGGTAGACGAACAGAGCAGACATCTGACAGCCTTTGCCACACCTTGGGGACTGTACGAATGGTGCAAATTACCATTTGGGCTTGTTAACGCACCGGCAACATTCATTGAAATGATACACTTGATGACCTGCCAATAATAGTGATACTAGACAAAGCCATCCAGCAACTTTCCAGTCAAAAGGCGCCTGGTCCCGACTTCATTCCAGCAGAGATATACAAGACAGGTGGGCCGTTCCTAATAGAGTAGCTTCACCAAGTCTTTACAAACATATGGGTGAACGAGACAATGCCACAAGATTTCAAGGACGTATCAACAATCCACCTTTAACAAACCTTTGACAACCACCGGGGCATCTCCTTGCTCTCAATCGCAGGGAAGATATTCGACAGAATTCTTCTCAATCGCCTCACGGCCCATCTCTATCAAAGTCTTCTTCCTGAGAGTCTTCTTCTTCTTCTTCTTCTTCTTCTTCTTCTTCTCTTCTTCTTCTTCTTCTTCTTCTTCTTCTTCTTCTTCTACTTCTCCTTCTTTGCGTTCATCCGGTGTGTTTTTTCAGATGTGATTGCGTTGAGTTGTTATGCACTCGTGGGCCGAAACCCTTTGACCAACTCATCCGACTTCTGCGTGCATTTTGACCAGGTTAGCACTCCTGGGAGACTCTCACTTTTGTGGTATCGTCTGCATCCCTGCTGTTCAAGTTGGAACGGTCGTAGTCTTTACAGTCATCCCTCAAGGGAAGGCAGGGACAGTCCATAGCATTTTCCGCCTTCCAGGGTGGCTTCCATAGTTGCAGAGCCGATACATAGCGCCGTGGTGCTGGGTTCATCGAGGGAATCGTCACGTCCTGCTCATGGCTGCTTTAATTCTTCACTTCAATATATTCGGCAATTTGTTCGCCACGGGCTTTTCCCGCACAAACCAGACCCGTCTGCAGACGGTATCCACTCAGCGAGATTTCGATTCTGACATGTGCTTGTCGCCTTGCCCGTCAGAGCTGTTCCGGGCACAACGGACATTCGGAAAACTAGCTAGTCAGAGCTTTTCCGGACACAAAGGGCATTAGGAAAACTAGGTAGTCAGATCTGTTCCTAGCACGAAAGACATTTCACTCGGACGTAATTGCGTAGTGCCAATTTTTATTTTGCCACCCGTAGGCCGGTAGTTCCGACTTCGGCGGGCATTTTTAGTGAGGTTAGCCTTTCTCTAACCGGTATCTTTGGCTAAGGGCTTGCGAACGCGGTTTGTGAGTCCGTATACCCGGGTTTGAAACACGGCGGTGCTGGTCTTTTCGAAAAAGGTATAGGAGCCTGTCGTTCAAAAAGCAATAGCAAACTACTGAACGTAAAATTTGCCCAAATATCACGAACAGCGAAAATGCTGGGGTTGACTGCTACGTCCTATGAAGGACATGCAAACTTCCGGTTTCAAGATGGCGACGGACGGTCGTGTTGTTTTGTGTTCGTTAACTTTTTCGCGTAGGGGATGGATTTATTCATCTCTTGCGTGTAATTGGTGTGCCAGGATGTAAAACCAGGAGGTTCTACTCAAGATCTGCGCGGGTGCTACGGAGTTCGTGCATCGAGCGAAGCCATCCTTGAGTGAATTTAGCAGCGTGTGTGGTTCTCAGCAGTCTGTGTTTACGTTTTTTCAACATGGCGGAAGAACGTGTTTTTTCCGAGCGGTCAGCAGTCAACATAACGAAGCGGCGTGGTAGCCGCGCAGGGACAAAGAAGCAAGGTAAGCGCGGTGGTTTGAGGCGTTTTAGACTCAAGTGTCACCGTCTAGGACTCAGGAATATCCGTATTCTATATTGGAACTGTGCCAGTGTAAAACAACGGGGCTCTATTTTAGAAACCCTAGTTTACAGGAACGACATTGTAGCACTCCAGGAGTCGAGACTGGGCGATCAGCTACTCCGAATTGCCGGCTTCAAATGTTTCTACAACAGACGACATCTGGGAACGGCGATTCTCGTTCGCGACAGCATGGTGGCGTCAGAGCTAGACATGTCCAGTTGGGACAGTGACGATATACAAATACAGGCGTTGAGAGTTCATTCCAGTATACCATTCGTGTTGGTTAATGTTTATGCCCGCAATGCGAGTATGGACGCCCAGAAGTGGCAGTGCTTAAGTGGCATATTAGGCCACGAGAGAAATGTTATTTTCTGTGGTGACTTCAACGCTAAAGGCAGAGCATGGGGAAACACTTCCTCCAATACACAAGGGGAGGAGCTCGAGACTGCACTGGAAACCATCGACCTGGTTTGTATTAACAGTGGCTGTGTCACCAGGACAGCAAGCCGTCCAGGCGATGAGGACAGTGCTATTGATCTGGCGCTAGTTTCACCTTCACTCACTACAGTGTGTAGATGGGGTGTCCTAGGACACCATGGCAGCGACCACCACCCGGGCAGCATATTGGTGGAGAAAGGCAGAACCAGGCAGCACAAGCTAAAGGTAAAGACGTTCCAGTATGACAGTACAGGGCAAGATGTGGTGAGTAAAATAAGACGTGACAAGCGCAGAACGTTTCAGGGCAGGAAAAAAAGCTGGGAGCAGCCACCGTGGTGGAGTTTCGAGGTGGAGAAGGCTTGGGTGGATAAGCGTAGTGCTGTAAGGAGATGGCAAAATGCCAAGAAGAACAGAGCTGGTCATCCTAGTCCCTGCTTGCACTTAGAAAGAGAGATGCACACAAAAGTAAGCTATTTCAAAAAACTGGTCAAGGTGGTTAAAAGCGAAAAATGGGCAGAGGTGTGTCAAAGAGTAAGCACAGACAAGTCACTGAAATTGTTCTGGCGACTACATAAAAGCATGAGTGGTGTAGTCAAGAATAAGAGCATTTCAGACTTCCAAGGTGCTGACCTCACCTGGCAGAGGACTGACGAGGACAAGGGCAAAGCCCTCTTTGAACGCTACCTTGAGCAGGGCAACCAGACAGACATGGGAGGCCGAAATCTGGCCAAGGAGGTCACCTCAGACAGATGCAAGGCCCAGAACACTTCGGAGGAAGACACAGTGACAGTGAAAGAAATCAAGGCTGTGCTTCGACGATCAAAAAACAGTGCTCCAGGTCCTGATGGCATAAGATACGACGACATAAATAGGTGTACCGACAATGAGCTAGAGAAACTAGCAGACATGTACAACAACAGTATAGGGAGTGCTAGCATCAAGGAGGAATGGTTACACAGCTATCTGATTCCCTTGCCGAAGCCTGACAAAGACCACAAAAAAATTCAGGGATATCGAATTATAACCATGCAGAATACAATAGGCAAGCTGCTGGAGAAGGTAATTGCCAGGAAAATATCAAGCCAACTAGAGAGGCAAGGTGTTTTCCCACCTACCCTGGGTGGGTACCGTCCAAAAAGAGAAACCTGGACCAATGCAGCAGTCTTTGCCCATGATGTCTATGAAGGTTTCCACTCAGGCACTGAAACCGTTGCTGCAGCGATTGATCTTGAGGACGCATACAACAGAGTACCACTGGATTTTTTAATGTTTCAGCTTCTTGAACTAAACGTAAGTCCATTCCTCCTTAGTTGGATCGCTGCAGCCCTCTACCAACGGAAAGTAGTTTTTAGATGTGGCAGTTGGACTTCGGAACCAACAACAATATATCCTGGCCTACCACAGGGATCACCATTATCTCCGGTACTGTTCAACGCCTACACAGTGAGAATCACCAGTGAGCAGATCACTGGACCTGGCAGGACATTGTCGTATGCCGATGATGTTTTAGTGTATCGTCAGGGTAAGGATAGAGAGGAGGTTGCTGTGGAACTACAAACCGAACTCAATCGCATAAGTACTTGGTGTGATGAAGCTGGGGCAATGGTCAACCCAACAAAGGCAACAGTGACTTGGTTCTCGTTGAATAATCATATTGTCAACAATCCAACACCAACTGTAATGCTGTGTTCAGAGACGGTGGAAAGAACGCAGGCAATGAATTACCTGGGATATACGGTTTGATCGAAGCCTTGCTTATAATGTGCACATAGACCAGGTGATAACAAAGGCCAAGCGGGGTTTGGCAGCGATGCGGGTGATGGCGGCAGCAAACTGTGAGCAGCGCCATCTATGTCTTCTGTACGAGGGGTTGGTCATGTCTGTTTTGGAGTATGCAATGGCAATCCTGACTCTCAGCCATAAGCAGATAGAAAGGATGGAAAGGATACAGAATGAAGCTATGCGCATTATTCTTGGATGTACAAGAGATACAGCATGCAGGGCGATGCGCTACCTTCTTGATTTTCCAACCATTGAAGAGAGAGTACAAGTTTGCAGGGCACGCGCCTACCTCAGAATTAACGCAAACACACAACATCCACTGCATAGTGAAATTAGGAAGGTGAAGGGCAGCAGGTTAAAAAGAGGACGGTCGTGGATGGGTCAAGCCGAAGACATTCTTCAACAGGTGTGTTCACTTGAGGACTTAGAACCTGGCGAGGAGTGGGTGCAAGTGCCAACAGACTTCTGCACATCCTTTTCAGTTTGCATCCAACTAGATAGAAAATGCAGACAAGAAAATCCGGCTGCTGTTGAGGCTGAAGTACAAGCGTTGATTTTCGAGAATTCGCTAGACGGTGACGCGGTCATCTACACAGATGGGTCGGTCGTCCGACATGTGAGAAGCTCATGGGCCTTTACAGCTCGGGCCGGAGGGAGAATTGTGAAGGAGGACTCTGGTGCTTTCACTGAAACCACAAGTAGCCTGACCATGGAAGTCATGGCAGTAAGTAAAGCAATAACATGGCTCGAGACACAGACATTCACTAGGGCTTGTTTCCTTAGCGACTCAATGAACATGATCAAGAGGATAGAGGAGGGGTCGATCCGAAGAGAATGGTTGCTGCCTCTGAAGCGGTCTCGGCTGGCAAAGATTAGTTTCATCTTCGTGCCAGGTCATGCGGGAGTACAAGGAAATGAGCGGGCTGACAAGCTCGCAGGTGAGGCTACTGTGGAGGGCGGACGCGCCATGGACCAGGCTGACATTCTGAATGCTCTACGAGAAGTGAGACTTTTGCGAGAACCAAGTGATGACTGTGAATCTACAACAATGGCCAGACTGCGGGAGCAGCAAATTAAAAGAGGGGTGGCCAAACAAGAACACTACGCAGGAAGCCAAAGAAGATTGATAAACCAACACAGAACTGGCGTTGTTAGCCGCTACACGCTGCGGGATTTGCTGAGGAGGGGATCCGAGCACTTATGGACTGAATGGTTCGATGTGCAACGAGGATGATCTGTCGACTAACTAACTAACTAACATGCAACCTAATTTTTTTGGGTTAACCTTCTTCGGGTTTCGTGGCACATTAGACTCTTATTGTTGTGGTGTCGCCCACATCTCAGCTGGTCAAGGTAGAACGGTCAGAAACATCACGGTCAACCCTCAAGAGAAGGCAGGGTCAGACCATGGGCATTCCCCGCTATCCAAGGAGGCGTCCATAATTGCAGAGCCGTCACATATTGCTCTGAGTCTTGGCTCACCCTAGGAATTGCCACGTCCTGCTCATAACTGCTTTAATTCCTCACTTCGATGTATTGGGAATTTCGCTTGCCACTGGTCGCTCAAGCACACATCAGGAACGGTCAGTCTGTGTACGACATCCACCAGGTAAGCTTTCGCTTCGGACTTCGGAACACGCAATTGATTCGCTAGCCAAGCGTTCCATTTCGTGTTACTGAGACGTTGTCCCACAGTTGACTACACTCTCTATGAGTATCAGTGTGGCTTTCGACAGAATTGGTATACCATTGATATGATATTCTCATTGCGACAAATGCAAGAAAAATGCCGTGAACAGAATCAACCACTATTTATTGCCTTCATCGACTTCACAAAGGCATTTGATTTGGTCAGTCGTGAGGGTCTGTTCAAGGAACTTAAGAAGATTGGCTGCCCACCAACTCTTCTGCCCATTGTGGAATCGTTCCACACAGGCATGAAGGGTATAATCAAGTTTGATGGTGCAACTTCAGAAGAGTTTGAAATCAAGAATGGGAATAAGCAAGGTTGTGTACTAACTCCCACCCACTTAGAAATATACTTTTCACTTCTACTGAAATATGCCTTTCGTGATCAGGATGGTGGTATATACATTCACTCACGCTCAGATGGCGGCCTCTACAATGCTCAGAGATTGAAGGTCAAGACCAAAATTAGGAAGGCACTGATCAGAGAGTTACTTTTTGCAGATGATGCTGCAGTTATGACCCACTCTTAGGAAGAATTACAACGTCTCATCATCTCATCTCATCTCATCATGTTCCTCTTGTACCTTGCGGTGTCGAGGTGAAGTATAAACATCGTGAGAGTGTCCGATTATGGGCTACATATATAGATATTCCCATGGACTCTGCTATTCCCTCCGTCCAACGTTTACGTGGTCGGCCTCTTCCTCTGTTTCCATCTGGTCTGTACATCATTGCTTGTTGTCGTATGCTGTGGACTGGTAACCTACTTGCATGGCCAAACCATTTGACTTGCTGCTTTCTAATAAAATCTAGTGCTGCTTTAACCCCAACTTTAGTTCTGATTTCTTCATTTCTGACCTTATCTCTTCTTGATACGTTGAGTATTCTTCTCAGGAATCTCATTTCTGTTGTAGTGATTTTTCTTTACTCTTTTTCTGACATTGTCCTGGTTTGGCATTGGTAGCATAGAGTTGGTAGTAAGATTGTGTTGTAAAGTGCTTTCTTAGTAGTTATTGATACATGTTTGTTCTTTAGTATTGGTGCTATTTGTCCAATGAGTTGGTTTGCCTTATTGCACCTATTTTCGATCTCGTCTTCTTATCTGCCATTTGATGATATTATACTTCCTAGGTACTTGAAACTCTTTACTTGTTTCAAGTGATGTTCGTTTGGGTGAATTGTTGGTTTGTTCTTCTTTAGTTATAGTCATTACCTCTGTTTTGCTTGTGCTAATTTTCATGTTATGTTCCCTACACATTTCGTTTAGACTATTCATGTGGTCTTGTAATTCAGCTTCTGGCTTTGCTATTAGTGCTTGGTCGTCCGCAAACAGGAGTTCTCTAATGGTTAGATTTGCAGATGCTTCTTCTTCTCTGTTCTTGTCATGCGGTATTCTTGCTGTCTCTGTTTGGCTGGTTTCTTTACATATGATGTCTTGTCGTACTCCAGATCTTATGGTGAAGGATTCTGAGTGTCCTTCAGTTGCTCTCGCTATGCATTCGCTGTTGTTGTACAACTTCTACATAGGTTTTTTAGATGTGTACTCACTTCATATTGTTTAAGGCAGTGGTTCTCAACCGCTGGGGGGAATTTAGGGTTTCCAGGGGATGGGGGCGCGGCGAATGAAGACCATTTCAAAATCGCGTTAATGCAAGAACCGATTACTTGCTATGTTTTCCCCTTCATACTTTACAGTTATTTGATATTGTTTTTCCCTTCATACTTTACAGTTATGTACGTCTCATCCTTCTAAAATTCATTTTATAAAGTAAGTAGACCCAAAAATCATGTTTCATGTGGATGTCTAGACTTGTTTTAGTATATGCTATTAAATTTACCTTCCATTTTTACGTATACTATGTAGAGGTGGGGGATTTTGGGATAGGAAATATGAAAGGGGGGGGGGGGGGGTGACGTTCTGAAAATATGGTGAAGGAGGCACGGGCCAAAAAAGGTTGAGAACCACTGGTTTAAGGATTTCCCACAGCTTGTTTCTATCTACTCTATCGAATGCCTTTTCTTGGTCGACAAAGGCTAAGTAGAGTGTTTCATTGATTAGATTGATTTATCTATAAGTTGTCTAAGAGCAAACATGGCATCTGTGAATCCTTTGTTTTTCCTAAATCCAAGTTGTGTTTCGATTACCTGGGGTTCTAAAGTAGTTCCTAATCTTTCTTTTTTTCCAGAGTGTTGCAAAATATTTTCCCTGCATGACTGTCAACGTCTCTAGGGGTCTATGTATTGGGTTCAGACAGGCAGATGATGTAAGTACTATTCCCATGTCCCATGTCTGTCCTCTGTCCTCTCCGTCATGTCCTTTTGGAGACCTTGACATGCTTTCCTTCCTCCCCTCCTTGTAGCACTTGTAAGTTACACAATGTCGTGTTAATATAATTAGTG
The DNA here is from genome assembly GCA_014155875.1 of Cepaea nemoralis. Taxonomy (NCBI): domain Eukaryota; kingdom Metazoa; phylum Mollusca; class Gastropoda; order Stylommatophora; family Helicidae; genus Cepaea; species Cepaea nemoralis. The sequence continues at coordinate 26,255 of JACEFZ010014057.1, forward strand.
TGGACTAATTTGTCAAGGGCCCCAAGGGAATTAATAGGTTTGTTATGGTATCTATGGGTAAAGGGTGGTAACTGTAGGTAGTGAACTGTCTGATATACTTCGAGGCACAAGCCAGCTGATGCTATTTTGTCTTTCACGGATTTATTCTGCATCCTCTTATTAAAAATGTAAATGAGGTTAAGTATTGAGTTTCTAATATTTGGAAAAACCATAACAAGGACCCAAGAAATGTATCCTTATTCACCAAAATTGTAACAAAGAAGGCTTTGCACTTTAAGCTGTAGCCATAGCTTGGATGTTTAACTCATTAAATATATATATACATGATCTTTTATGTAACAACAATAGTTCAAAAATTTACAACATTATTAAAGTAAATACGAAATTCCCTCGTCGGGTAATGATGAATGAGGCACAATGTTTTGTCTCGTATCTTCTGTAGAAAAAAATTTCTGTCTTAATTATTTATAGGTCTAGAAGAAAATAATTAACACTGTTCTGCTGGTTTAAAACTGTGACTGTAGATCTTTGTGCAACTAGTATAAAATATTATCACAATTTATAAAATGTGGCTGAGAGGTCTGTCGGTTAGTTGACTGATGTATCAGGCATCGTCGTCAGGAGATCGGCAAGAAAGTTATTTGCTCCTTTATGTGTTCTATAGTGTAGGAGTAGTTCTGTAGCAATAGGGTTAAACGGGCGATCCTATTGTTTTTGGGTGTCCCTTGGTGGATCAATAGCAGATGTGAGTTGTCGGTTTGAATGAGGAAATGGGTGTCTGTGAGGTACTTTGAAATTTTCGAGACACAATAAACCACACTTAGGCACTCTAGCTCCGCTATACTGTATCGTTGTTCTGCTGGTGTTAGCTTCCTGCTAATGTAGATCACTGGATGGTCTACTCCATCATACTGTTGAAGAACGGTCGAGATTGCAGTGGTGCTGGCATCTGTTTTTGAGATAAAGGGAACATTTGTATCTGGGAGACGAAGGAGTGGTGGATATGAAAAAAAGAATTTTAACTTTTTGATTGCTTCGTATAAATAGACACTCTTACAAATTGCATTTGGTCGTGACTCGGTATGAAGTGGTGTTGCCTGATTTATTAGTATTGCTGTCGATATCACAGATAGTTGATTTGTCAGCAGCAATATGGCTATTGTTAACTGATTTTGATGTGTCAGCAGTCCTGTCATCAGTGATATTACTAACAGCAGTAGTGGAAGTAATATGAGGAACTCAACCGTATACAATGGTAACTTTAAGTTTTTAAATATGTCTGTTGCATTGTGTCTCTTGGAAAAAGTGTTATTGTCGTTTTTCCCTGAGTCGGTGAGTTTTAACCAGTCTTAATGTCGTCAATTGTCCCTTTGTTCTTTAATGTTGGGAAATGTCGTTTTCTGGTCATGTCTTTCAGAAACCCTTGTTTGTCTCTAAGTGGCAGTAGGGCATATGGTCCTCGTCTTAAATGTAACGTTTAAGTTCTTTTGTCTGCATACTATTTGTCTGCGTGATTGCTATCTTGCAATGTTACTTTGGTGATGGTACTAAATTTCGTAGGTATGTCAGTACTGTTGATGACAATTTTATTTGCTAACTTGACCTGATTAACTTGGGAGAAATAAGCGTACTGCACTTCACTTGTTTGTGTTATAGTGTTATCAATGGTAGTATCCCTTGGAATTATTACATGTACTGTTTCTTTTTGACATTCAGATTTGTGTTTGTTTGCAGTCGTTATAGTAACTGCATTAACGTCCAAATGATTTTGTTTCCACGCTCTGATGTCTTCATTAGATCAGTTTTTAACGTCGAGAAGATTCCCCACTATCAAATCGGCACAGGGGTTATCTAAAACTGCAGAAATAAATTTTCCTGACACAAATTTGCGCAACTGCTAAGGGGTAATTTTCTACGTTGCCTGCGAAAGTAGGTGATAAATTCCCCTGTAAAGTCAGTCTTATTTACAAATGCCTTTCTTTTACCAATGAGAGTCAAACCGCTATCGCGCAGTACTCGGCAGGGCTGGTTGTTAACAAACCCATTGTGGAATTCGATTCTGCCTTTCGAAGACACAACGGCATTGACATTTTCATGTGCAACAGGAATGGCATGGCAGCATTCCAAGATGTTATCTGTTTGAAATTTATTACAAGTTGTACAATCATCATAATTAAATATGTCAATAGCATCTATTGCATTCACATCTTTATGCTGACTTTCACATTCAATCTTACTGTCTGAACTTGATGTATCAATCACTGCAGCGTTTACATTCTTTAACATACGACGACCATCACATTGGGCTGAATAGTGGCCCCAAGAACGACAACCAAAAAAAAAACATTTAACTGCTCTCTTGTATGGAATACGTTTAGCCTCTCGCTTTTTAACCATCATTTCAAGGTGAGATTCATAATTTAGGTTTTTAATCCACATATCATATTGGTAGTGTGACAACTTGCAATATGTGCATGGTGTTAACTTTGCTTTTGGTCTACTCTTGTAGTTAAATGGTTTTGATTGTTTTACGTTTACAGCAGCTGCTACTTCATTCTGACTAGAATTTAGTGTAAAGATATCTCGGTTAGCTGTAAAAAACGCAGCCTATTTCCGTTCCATTTGCTCAATACTTTGACAATCACTCTGTTGTAAAAATTTAGCAAAGGGTGTAGGTACTGATGTTATGATCTTGTTCACCACCATTAGATCTTTTAGTTTATCAAAACTCTTGTCGACTTTTGCTGCATTTATCCATTTTCTAAAGGTATCTTGGACAACTGATACATAATCAATGAAGGTTTGATTGGATTTTGGGCATAATTTTGAAAATTGCACCTGATACCCAGCGGCGTCAAGAAGGAAATGTTGCATTACGCTATGTTCGATATAATCGTAGTCTGTTCTTAATTCCTGTGGTATAGTTTATATAACTTTTAATGGTTTGAGTGCCAAGTTGCGTATGTATATAATGACCCAGTTTTCTTTAGAAATTTCATGGTACTTCATTAAAATTTCAAAGTTCTCTTTCCAAGCGGAGATGCTGTCTCCGGAGCAAAAAGGTTTAACAATTCCCTGAAACTTTTTGAATTTTTGCTCTTCTCCTTTGCTTTTTAATTTATTAATTGAAATCTGTATCTGAGAATCTATTTCTAATTGCTTTACCTTCATTTGTGTTTCGACCTTAATTTTCTTAGCTTCTAACTCTAATTCTTTCTGTCGGGTAGCTGCTGCTAATTCCATTTCTTTCAATTTAGTAGCTTCTGCTAACTCTAACTTTCTGTTAGCTACTTCCATTTCTAACTGTTTGTTAGCTGCTTCAATTTCTAACTTTTTATTAGTTGCTTCCATTTCTAACTTTTTCTGTTCACGTTCTTGCGCTATTTCCTCTGTTTGCAAATTCTCTGTAAGTTTCCTTTCACTCCATTCCGCAAGTTTCTCAACTTAGTACCCTAGCTGTTTCCCTAGCTCAATGCACTTTTCTGAAGTTGGCCTTTTAAAAATTCTCAATAACAGCAATATTTGTAAACAAAAATAATTATTTCCCCTTTTCAGTAATCTTTGTACACTTCAGGGGAGTTGCTCCAGCACCACTGTTCACTTCTGTACTTGATGACTTTACACTTCTTGTTTTGTACCAAATTTGATGTTACATTTACATTCTCTGTGTTGGAGAAAGAAAAACATTAGTATCGTCGTACAGTTATGTCAGTCATATGTCGTATGTTAGAGGATAGAATGATTATTAGCACAGTTTGAGTGTAGAGTGTTAATTGAAAATTATTCGTCAATTGTGTTTGCAACTGACTGTCAGAACTATTAGATTGTCATGATTGTGTAGTGTGTAAGCTTGTTATGACCGTAACTCGTGGTTTTACTTGGTTGACCCAAGAACAGTAAAAAAAAAATATGATTCTATCTTAACTGTCTGAGGGTATCGCCAAAACGCAATGAGTCCCCATGAATATACCTGTCAACGTCTCTACGGGTCTATGTATTGGGTTCAGGTAGGCAGATTATGCGATTACAGATAAGGCATGAAAACATGAGTACATCAGCAGCGACTTTAATGGTCATATATCATTACGATAATATGTACACAATTCAAGTTATCACTCGCACAGCTCTCGCAGCTTTTGTTCGTTTTTAAATAATAACGTAATCATGCTTCAGCACCCACACTAACACATGGCTAACAGCGGCCACATCCACTCTTATAAGCGAATACTAATGTCTAAGCAAATGGTCTATTATCCCTCTCAAACACAGTTAGGCATCCAAGTCCCGTCTGAGGCTTTCTATTCAGTTAAGTGGTCACGAGGTTCTTGACCCTCGTGGGGTCCGTGGAGGTCATGCTAGTCGGGTCTGTCGCCCTGTCCTTCACTCGTCTGTTGATGCAGGCGTACTGCGTCATACCGTCCAATGTGAACCTGTCCTGTCATTCAAGGGCACAGTCCCGTCTGTAACCCCCTGTCATAGGCGTAGGGACCTGTCTACGATACCCGTACTATTCCCATGTCCTATGTCTGTCCTCTCCGTCATGTCCCTTGGAGACCTTGACAATGACTCAACAGTGAAATGCCTCTGTATTGTGTGCAGTCTCTTTTGCTGCCTTTGTTTTCCCAAACTTGGGATAATTATGGCGTTTCCCTAGTTACAACGTCTACAATCTGCATTCTCCAATGCTTGTTCTGAATTTGGTTTAACAATTAGCAAAAAGAAGACACAGATTGTGTCACAAAATACACATGAGGTACCATCAATCTTTATTGACGACGCAGAACTAGAGATAGTAGACCATTTTACATATATGGGATCAGAGGTAAATAGCAAATTATACCTAGATCATGAAATCAACATCAGGATTGGTAATGCAGCAACAACAATGCACGGGTTAACAAAAAGAATCTGGGAGAACAGGAAGCTTATTGCCAAAACAAATGTCCTTGTCTATCAAGCCTGTGTCCTTAGTACTCTTCTTTATGGCAGTGAAGCCTGGACAACTTACTCACACCAAGGGAAACGTTTAAACAGCTTTCACGTGCTGTGTCTGCGAAGAATACTTGGTATTAAGTGGAAAGACAAAATCACAAATACTGAAGTAATGGAAAGATCAGGTTGTGTGACGGTATATTCCATGCTCAGCCTTTGTAGACTTACATGGTGGGACACGTTAGGAGGATGGATGATGGTAGAATATCAAAAGGACATCTTCTTTGGTGAATTACAGATAGGTAAGAGATCTCAGGGTCGGCCTCGACTACGGAGCAAAGATGTGTATAAGCGGGACATGATTGATACAGGCATTGATAATGCACAGTGGGAAGCTAGTCGCCGCTGAACGTGTTGCATGTAGGGCAAATATCAGAAATGGAATAAAGACAAAAGAGATGATTATTGCAGATAAGTCACACACCGAGCGTGTGAGATATAAGATGGTGCATGATGGTGAAAATGACCATGTGTTCACATTCATCCACTGTGAATGAACATTTTCAGCGCAAATTGGCCTTACCAGTCACATTCGCCACCGCCATGGATAATAGTAGTCATTGTGCCTTATTGAAGCACACCTGGGTCTTTTCTCCGGGGCATGCCGGTGTGCTGGGGAATGAACAGGCGGACAGACTGGCTGGCTCTGCAAAACTTGGTGGAATATTGATGCATGAAATGATGGCAGACGTGGTTGCGGCCTTGTGGGAGCACGTGTATACCTCGGAGGAGCAAATGGATCACCATAGTCTGGCAAGAGTGAGGCAGCGAGGAGTGATGAGGGGATCTGGCCGACGCTCGACGCTCAGAAGAAAGGCGAGACGGACATATAATCAGATTGCTACTGGAACTATTGGTGTTGAACTCTTCGCTGGCTGCTGAGGATGGGAACGGAGCGCTTATGGGAATGCCCCGAATGATGTGATGTCGATTCCTAAATCAATCAATCAATCAATCAATCAATCAATCAATAGATGCACAATATACGAAACTGTCGTCTGTCAAGACGGCAAGGTCCAATAACTCATTGACGTATAACTACCTTATTTTTATGTTTAGTGTTATCTACTCATTGATGTATAACTACCATATTGTCATATTTAGTGTTATCTGCTCATTGATGGGTATACCTTACTGTCGTGAAAGGATGTACGAGAGGAAATAGAGAAGAAGGGCAGAATGTCAGACGGGCCTGCGTGCCCAATTCTTAACCCTTTTAAAAATAAAGATTTTCGTTCGTTCGTTTAGTGCTATCTGATGTATATCTACCATATTGTTATATTTAGTGTTATCTACTCATTGATGAATAAATACCTTACGGTCATGTTCTGTGCCATCTATATATTTCTAACGAAACACTTGCGGGTCTCAGTCGGACCACTTATTCCTGAAATATTCCTCTGTGAGAGGTGGAGGATTTAGGTATAGGGATATTATTGGGGATGGGATGATTCCGTGTACAAGAAAAACGTGAGGGACTCTGAATCTGACAATCCGTTTTCTTGCAAGACTCGATTTCTCGTAGGAAAACTTTCAAACTCCTGTGAGTCTTAAGAAATCTGTAGGGATGAACGTGAATGTTTCTAAAGTTTAAATCCGCCCATCCCGAAATTCTGAATTGTCTCGAGAATTCATTGAGGTGTATTTTTAACATTTTTAAAAATTCATGTGGCAGTCAGGGTTGCCATTCTAGATATTTTATATCCAGATCTAGAGGTTTTTGCCGGCGTCTGGATACCGTTTTGTGACGTTCGGATGTTGGATGCAATTCTAGATACTTTTCATTTAGAGTTGGATATTTTGAATACTTTCTAAATTTTGCTTTTCTTTCGATGTCATTTACCCATTTTTTGTTTGGTCTGGACGCGCGTAAATTATGGTAACTGCCATTATTTAAACTTTGAACTGATTTGGGTCAACGCTCAACAATCTGGCAACCCCCCGGTAATGAGTAAAAAAGCGCATAAATTATAATAACATTATTTGAACTGTAAACTC
>JACEFZ010014058.1:0-21280 GCA_014155875.1 Cepaea nemoralis
GAGAACCCTATGTTTCAATGAACATCCCAGATGATACACAATATGAGAACCCTCTGTTTCCATGAACATCCCAGATAATACAAAATATGAGAACCCTCTATTTCAGCAAACATCTTATACTATACACAATTTGAAAAAAATCTATTCCCTGGCAAGAAAGCAATCTCAAAAAATCTTACCATAGACTTCCGTTTCCATGACTACAGTAGATGTTGTTTCATGTGCATAACTGTCAGTGTTGTTCATTTATCTCTTAAACAATGCATTGGGTTTCTCACATTTGCTGTTCTATTTGTCTCTTGTTAGGTTTTCATTTAGTGTCACAGGTAAATAGTCAGTACATACACATGATAATGTGAACATTATATTGTCCGGTATAAAGGTACTAATAATACAGATGTGACTGCTACATCTTGTAACCACAAGTTTAATTAAGTTACTGACATTAACTATTGACTTATCATCACATATTATTGGAAAGTTTAATCTCATAACAAATTATCTATATCTATAAAACAGAGTGTATGTTTGTTTGTGGGTTTGTTTCGATGCGTTCGATAACGGTACATCCGATTGAGATGAAATTTTATACACGTCTTCCTTTCATTCCTGTGCAACCGACTATAATAATTTCTTAATGTAAAATCTTCTACTTATTTAATAACATTTACTTTTCCATTTTCATTATATAATGTCTATATAGCAGGGGGACTTCACTCTAGAAAAGTTATTTCAAGGGGCATAACTTTTAATAACATTTTTATATACTTTATAGTCATATTGTTGGACTTACTTGCACTATTGTTAAACTCTTTGTCTATAGTTATTTTCAGGCATATGAGTTATAATAAATAATGATATAATCTTTAAGGCATTTTCAAAGTTTTCATAAAAATAATGCATAATGCATAACATTGTAACCCATCTTTTTCTACAGTTTTCATTGAATGGTGTGTGGAAGGACATTCTTTTAAGTTACTGTGCGCCAGGAGCTGGGCGAAACCACGCCGGGTCAGATAGTTAGACAGATAGTCGGGAACGGAAGCTTATTTGACTACTTATATGAATTAGATGACATGCTCCCCACCAGGGACTGGGTGAAGCCGGGCCGGGTCAGACAGATAGATAGACAGACAGACAGTCGGGAAGGGAGAGCTTATATGACTACGTATATGAATTAAATTAGATGCTCCCCACCAGGGACTGGGTGAAGCCGGGCCGGGACAGACAGACAGATAGACAGACAAACAGATAGTCGGGAACGGGAGAGCTTATATGACTACGTATATGAATTAAATTAGATTCTCCCCACCAGGGACTGGGTGAAGCCGGGCCGGGACAGACAGACAAAAAGATAGTCGGGAACGGGAGAGCTTATATGACTACGTATATGAATTAAATGAGATGCTCCCCACCAGGGACTGGGTGAAGCCGGGCCCGGTCAGACAGACAGACAGACAGATTGACAGACAGAGAGATAGTCGGGAACGGGAGAGCTTATATGACTACTTATATGAATTAAATAAGATGCTCCCCACCAGGGACTGGGTGAAGCCGGGCCGGGTCAGCCAGACAGACAGACAAACAAGTAGACAGACATACTGATAGATAGTTAGATCCCCTCCAGGGCCTGGGCGAAGCCGGGCCGGGTCAGCTAGTTAGTGATAAATATTGACCTCTTATCACAAACGAGTGGAAATATTAGCGCAGAATACTGGCTTTCCTTCCGTTAAAGAATTTTGGCTTTTAGAATGGCTTATACGTTCAATCTGTACATATCTGATGTTTTTCCCACGGGCAATAAAACAAAAACAATAAGGAAAACCTTCAGACAATGTAATGCTTATATCAATTCACATTTTAAATAATGATTTGTACGATATAACAAAAAGCACACTTAAACGCACATAACAGCCTAGACGCAACACATACATAGACGGACAAACACACTTACACACACACACACACATACAGATATATATATATATATATATATATATATATATATATATATATATATATATATATATATATATATATATATATATATATATATATATATATATATATATATATATACTTTATCGTGTATTGATTTTTGCATTGTGAATTATCTACAAATGCTGGTCAGTCACCAGTATTTTTTCCTACACTGCTAGTTTTATTTGCACAGTCTTAAACTACACAAACCTCTTTTTTGTATTGCATGTTGTATACACTTACTGACGTATGTTCAAGTCATTACTACTAACTGTTGGGTTTATTTGAACGTTCCTATTCTGCTCCGGTTGAGATTCCTTAGAAGACCTGCGGGAGTAAGCGTAATAGATATAATTAGGAAAGATAAAATTAGAAGACGGCTATGTCTGAAACCAAGGGTGCACTTCATTAAAGAACAACATATTAAATGGTTTGGCCACATCACAAGAATGCATTAGTACCATCTGCCAGAAAGGGCCACATTGAAGAAACAATAGATACAGAGACGGGGGAAGACAACGTTAAAAAAAAAAAAAAGAAGATGGGGTGATGATATCAAGGATAACTTTAGTGGATTGAAGTAATCTTGCAAGAACATTAGAATAATAGATCTTTATCTCCCGACCCTAACCCCTTTCACCCAACACTTCACTGAGGTCAATAGACGAAAAGAAGGAAAGAAGTATTTATATTATCTTTTCAAAATATATTTTATCGCTCAGAATAATTTCAGCCCACTTAGATCTTGTCCATACGTTTATTTACATTGAGAATTTTATAGTGTGGAAATATGTAAACACGAGAAAGAAACCCCCACCCCTCCCCCCACCCTCGGGAAAAAAAAAAAACGACGGAAAAAGTGTTCTTGTCTCTGCTGTCTTGTTTTATAAATATGTGTTAGTTATCTTTGAGTCACGTGATGATTATTGTATACAAAATGACAACTTAACCATATATGCCATGTCATTTCGTATAAAAATTCACAACTATATGATAGACATAACTTCATTCATGCATACTTTCTAAATTAATATAACATAGTTTGAATGTTAAATTATATACAAAATGAATACGTAACTATATATATATATATATATATATATATATATATATATATATATATATATATAGTTTTTTTTTTGGTTCTTGCTCGTGGCTTGTGTTTACGTATTAATATTGATTAGGATTAATATACAGAGGTTATAATATAAACACTATACGATATGCAGATGACACAGTATTGATGGCGGATAATGCCAACGACCGACAATAGTTGGTGGACATTGTAGTAACAGAGATTGCAAAGAAAGGACTCTCTTTGAATATCAAGAAAACAGTAACACTGGTGATATCAAAGAAAAACATGACACCTAAATAGAAAATAGAAAAATATGACACCCAAATGTGCTAAATACCTAGGGGCATTTATAACATCAGATGGAAGATGCACACCATCGATTATGAGCAGAAAAGCTGCATTTCAGAAAATGAAAAGTATCTTAGGCAATAAGTCACTATCATTGAATGCAAGAAAAAGAGTGCTGAAGTACTATGTAGAACCTGTTTTGCCGTATGGCAATCTTGGAATGTAAATAACAAATTACGAAGAACTTGAAAGCAATAAGATTGTGGTTCTTAAGACAAGTAACTAATGACAATTCCCTGAAAGAGGCTAATAAAACTAGAACATTATATACAACAGTAAGAAAGAGACAAACATTTTTGTTTGGTCATGTGATGAGAAGAGAGGCATTGGAGAACATCGTGACGACTGGTAAGATCGGGGAAAAGAGAGGCAGAGGCAGACCAAGAGAAATGATGCTGGATGGATTGAGAGGGTGGCATGGAGGAATATCAGCAGCAGAGTTGATCCAGAACACCAACGACCGAGATATTTATGGAGAGTCACCTACGCCAGCTGGCATGGTACTTGATGACGATGATGATGATAATGATGGTAACTATGATGCTTGTTATTCGCTTTCGTCACTCAAAACCACTCACAGTAACTATTCTTCTTGCGCCATAAATCATATTATGGCATTTAGTGTTGTAAGTCTGAATAAAACATTCACATAACTACTTAATTCGTTATTGTTATCACATTTATGTACACATATAATTATCTCTTTCTGTTATATCCGACTAAAGGCAAGGGTTGATGTATAGACCTCCAACCACACAGCCTTTAGTTCTTTTCCGCGGGTTCTTGTCTCTTCTGCTTATTGAATTATTTCCCCTTCACAGTGTTCAAGATGATTCCTTTCCGCGGGTCTCCTATGCTTTATTGAAGTATTTCCCTCTCACGGAGTTTAAGATGATTTCTTACAATCCATCTCCACGTTCAGAAGCCTTTTCCTCGCGGGTTGTGGTGTCTATCCCCACATGTTTATGTCTCGCCTTCATGTGTCTGTGAATCATAGCTGTGGTTATCATATATGTCTGCAAATTTTGCAGCGACAATCCATTTTGGAAAATGTCCGCCTGACAAGCGATAAAAACGAGCAATTGATGACATTAAATACTGCCTAAGAAATGTGTTCAAGGTCGTGCAGCGACGAATATGAAGCTCAGTTGTCGAAGCACACGGCCCAGGGGCTTGCTGGAGATGTGCAGCAGACAAACAGATAAGACAGAATGAAAACATGAAACTCCTTTCATTTTAATCTGCTTGTTTGTCTGACTATATTTAGTTGACATTATACTACTTGACGGTTACTGCAACTAACGAGCCCAAAATCTTAACAGAGATGAGACGCCTTAGAAGAACTGCGGGAGTAACTTTGAAAGATAAAATCAATAATGAGGAAATTAAAAGACAGCTGGGGTTGAAACCAGTCATGTAATTAATTAAAGAACAACATATTAAATTGTCTGGTCACCTCACAGGGATGCACCCATTTACAAAAACGAGCCGCACTGAAGAAATGTGGATACAGAGCAAGGGAAAGACAATGTCATATGATGGAGTATCAAGAATACAGCTTAGATAACTGAAGACCAATCTTACAATGTGCATTGGAAAGAGTGCACACAATATACTTACATCCTCCCTTCCCCGGTCTAAACACTTGACTGTGGTAAATGGAGGAAGATGATATGTGTCCGAGGTCCATACCATAGCGCTTCTATTTGTAGCACAGAAGTGGACCGTGACCAACCAGTTTTCGTGTCATTGATTGAAGCGTTTGCAGCAGATATCCCAGAGAGACAATGGCGCTGATTGCTAAACGTGAAATCGATCTATCTGTCTCTCGACCGTCTGTCTATCGTCGATAATTCTATAGAAGAATGATAGCATGTGGCTCAATAGAAGAATGGAGAGATGCGGTTCTACAGAATAATGGTGAAATGTAGGTCTATAGAAGAATGCTGAGAAGAGGCTCTATAGAAGAAAGATGAGATAAGGTTCTATAGAAGAATATTGAAATATTGTATGAAAGTATGCTGAGATCTTGTTGTATAAATGTATGATGCGATGTGGTTCTATAGAATAATGATGAGATGTAGGTCTGAAGAATAATGATGAGATGTAGTTTTGAAGAATAATGGTGAGATCTGGTTCTGAATAATAATGATGAGATGTGGTTCTGTAGAATAATGATGAGATGTAGTTCTGAAGAGTAATGATGAGATGTAGTTCTGTAGAGTAATAATGAGATGTAGTTCTGTAGAATAATGACGAGATGTAGTTCTGTAGAATAATTATGAATATATTTCTGTAGAAGAATGCTGAGATTGGTTCTACAGAAGAATGATGAGATGTGGTTCTTTAACAGATTGCGTCCTTGTCTGTTTATGTATTTGTCGGAGGTGTATGCTGATAACGTAGCAGTTCATACTGTCTGAATGGACACGAAAGGAGAGAGAGAGGCATAGAGACATAGCGACATTTAAGAATGCTGAGATGTGGTTCTATAAAAGAATGCTGAGATGCGGTTCCATAGAAGAATGCTGAGATGCGGTTCTATAGAAGAATGCTGAGATGCGGTTCTTTAGAAGAATGATGAGATGTGGTTCTGTAGAAGAATGCTGAGATGTGGTTCTATAGAAGAATACTGAGATGTGGTTCTATAGAAGAATGCTGAGATGTGGTTCTATAGGTGAATGTAGAGATGTGGTTCTATAGAAGAATGTAGAGATGTGGTTTCTCATGTACGAGTCGCAACGTTATCTATGCGATCATCTGCACACGTTGCGACATGAGGTATCTTGGAGAGACGGACCTTCGTCTGGCGGACAGATTTAGACAACATTTATCCGATATCGACAGTGGTGCCATGAAACCGGTACCCCGGTTACGTGTTACGGCGATAAAATCGTGCACATCTCACGAACGCGATCGCAAGATATTGGAAAACCGTCTTATCTTCCAGTTGGGTTCACTTTCCCCTCACGGCCTCAATGTCCAACACAGTTTTATTTAAGTCCCCTACGCCCCCAACCCCCCCCCCCCCCCATCTCCGCTATCTTATAGTCCACTTCATAGCCAGTTGCATGTCCTTCGCAGGACGTGGTAGTCACCACCAGCATTGTCTCTGCTTTCTGTGACTACTTGGTTGGTTTGCGTGGGGTCGCTTCTCATTGTGTTCCGAACTACCGTCACTTGTGCTACTTTGTGATAGCAAACGCTTGTTGGCCTGCATCCATATTTCCCACAGCAGCGTTTCGAACTTGGCGGAATTGCGAACTGCATCCGTTACATCGCCCCAGAGTTACACATCCATATCTTTCCATTCGTTCTCCTGGGCGCACCCCGATCCCCCTAGCGCGGGTTCCCTCACCGGTTGACTCAACCAATCACCGAGTTTCTGGCTGTGCTGACCTTTAGTCAGTTGACCCCGTTAACACAACATCTGTTTCATTCCGCCCATGGATAGCCGTTTCAAGCTAGGACACAGATAAGTATTTGTTAGTCTATTTTTGTTTGTTTGTTCTGTGCCGACGAAGGCTTTGGCCGCAACGTCCATTGTTTTTTGCAGTTGTGCTTTGGTAAAGCTCTCAACCTACTTCTCGTTTTTCAGTGATTCATTCATTGGTTCTATAGAAGAATGCTGAGATGTGGTTCTATAGAAGAATGCTGATATGTGGTTCTATAGAAGAATGCTGAGTGCATCGTTCGAGCACTTGATGCAAACCCTCCTCAGACTGAAAGTGCACCCTCACCTTGTACGATGGATAGCTGCAGTTCTGCTCCAAAGGAAGGTGGTGCTAAGATGCGGGAGTTGGTCTTCTGAGCCTATAACGAAATGTCCAGGATTGCCGCAGGGTTCACCACTGTCACCAGTACTATTCAACGTGTATACGGTGCCGATCACTGAACAACAGTTGGACGGGAGGGGTAGGACTCTGTCATTCTTTGACGACATCCTCGTGTATCGACAGGGTCGAGATAGACAGGCGGTTGCCAATGATATGCAGGGTGAACTAGATCGAATTTCCTCATGGTGTGCGGATGCCGAAGCCCTTGTCAACCCTGCAAAGGCAACGGTTACATGGTTCTCACTAAACAACCATATTGTGAAAACAGACCTGCCGGCAGTAAGAATGGATGGGAGCAGTTTGAGTAGAACCCAGTCAATGACATATCTTGGCGTGAGGCTTGATCGTAGCCTGTCCTTCAGAGATCATGTCGATTATGTCATAACGAAGGCTCGAAAAGGTTTGTCAGCAATGAGAGTCATGGCGACTGCCAATATCGAGCAAAGACTGCTAATACTTCTGTTCCAAGGACTTGTGCTTTCACGCATCGAGTATGCCCTGGCCATCCTCACTGTCAGCCCTACACAGATTGGAAGACTTGAAAAGGTACAAAACGAAGCCATGCGCATCATTTTGGGCTGCACGAGAGACACCAGCTGTGTAGCAATGAGATACCTCCTTGACTTCCCGACAATGGAACACAGGATCAAGATCTGGAGAGCTCGTGCATACTTAAAAATAAGTGCAGATGAGCAGCACCCTCTGCATGACGCTATATTCAGAGAAAAGGGTGACAGGCTAAAGAGGGGCAAATCATGGATGGGTCGGGCGGAAGATGTCGTCAGACAGGTCTGCAGTCTTACCAGTATCAACCCCGGCAAGGAATGGGTGCCGGTGCCTCCAGCTTTTAAGTGCACTTTCTCCTGCATTATCACACTCGACAGACGGTGCAGAGAGCAGAACCCTGCCGCTGTCAATGCAGAGGTTAACGCGCTCATCTATGAACACTCAGATAGCCCCGAAGTGCTCATCTATACAGATGGATCTGTGGTAAAGCAGCAGAGAAGTGCGTGGGCATTTACAGCCCGTTCAGCGGGCCGAACCGTTCAAGAATCCAGTGGTGCCCACTCTATGACCACGAGCAGCATGACGATGGAGGTGATGGCAGTTACACAGGCTTTCATATGGCTGGAGTCACAGCATTATACCAACGTGTGTGTACTAAGTGATTCAATGAGCATGATTCAGAAGGTCGAAGCTGGATCGGTACGTAGACAGTGGACTGAATCGCTGCGGAAGTCTGTTGTCCGTAAAGTCACCTTCATCTTCGTCCCGGGACATGCGGGAGTCGAGGGAAATGAACGAGCTGACAAACTGGCTGGCTCTGCACCCCCTGTAGATGGCCAGCCCATGGATCGTGCCGATGTTATTAACGTCCTTAAAGATATGGCGAGAACAGAGGACTTTGACGTCAATGATTCCACATCGCTGTCCAGGATGAAAGACCTGGCAGTAAGAATCGGCACAGCCAGACGCGAGAGGTACATCGGGAAAACAAAGCGCCTCGTCAACCAACACAGAACTGGCACTATTAGCCACCGGACGCTGATGCATATGCTGGGGGGAGGATCTGAGCACCTATGGACATGTCCGGAGTGCAACAAAGATACCCCAACTGATAACTGATAACTGATAACTGAGATGCGGTTCGATAGAAGAATTCTGAGATGTGGTTCTATAGAAGAATGCTGAGATGTGGTTCAATAGGTGAATGCAGAGATGTGGTTCTATAGAAGAATGCTGAGATGTGGTTCTATAGAAGAATGCTGATATGTGGTTCTATAGGTGAATGTAGAGATGTGGTTCTATAGAAGAATGCTGAGATGTGGTTCAATAGGTGAATGCAGAGATGTGGTTCTATAGAAGAATGCTGAGATGTGGTTCTATAAAAGAATGCTGATATATGGTTCTATAGGTGAATGTAGAGATGTGGTTCTATAGAAGAATGCTGAGATGTGGTTCTTCAGAAGAATATAAAATCACACGAAGTTGTGCAGCTTTACATAACAGAATTACAACACATACAGGACGTTGCGGCGATTAGCCTTCATCAGCAAACAAACACATTCACAAAACAAAACATATAGTCACGGAGATCTCCTGTATGAAAATTGGAAAAACATTTTCCCACTTACCTCAGAATTCCGAACTGTGTATAGCCCCGAATTAGAAGAATGCCGAGATGTCGTTCTATAGAAGATTGCTGAAATATTGTTTTACAGAACGAACAAACCAACTAACGAACTTTATTTTCAAAGGGTTACAGATTGGGCACGCGGGCTCGTCTTACATTCGGCCCTTCCAATCAATTATCTGTCGTTCATAAATTGTGCAAATAACATTGACATAGAAAATAATTGGATGTTGTAAACATAAACAATGCATATCGCCATGATTTGAGACAGGCAGATAACGTACACACGCACATTCATAAACACAGACTCACACATACATACCTGCATATATATTTACATCATTTACACAAACTCTCACAGTTCTGCACACACTCAATAACATACAAATACATACTCCCTCGCATACACTGCTTGCATGCATATAGACACATACACTCATATACACAATTTGTTTGTTCGCATATCCTTTACAGGACATCGCTGTCAACAGTAGCATCTTTCAGCTGATTGTTGTTTTCTTGGCAAGACCACGCTCAGTAGTTTGCCATTGTTTTCTGAGCGACCGGCTCACATACCACTAAGTTACCGACGCAGCGAGAACCGCTACCTATTCTCGCGTACGTCACGTTACGTATGAGAGTATACGGGATTACGGAGAAAGAAGCTAACCCCTAGACCATCCAGAACGGCCATGTACACATACAAACATGACAATACACACACATACAGACGCATTCATATATACATACATACGCACATAAACACACATACACACATACACGCACATACACAGACGCATACACAAACACATGCACACATACACCCACATACAAACATAATCATGCATACACACATACACAAATAAATAGACACACACACACATACATACATATGCATACACACATATACATACACACATGCACACACCTAACAACATACATACGCACACATACACGTATACACACTTACACACACGTACACACATACTTTTACATACATACATACATACATACATACACGTACAGACATACATACACACATAAACACATACACACACATATACACATATCACACGCATACAAGCACATATACATCCACAGACAAGCACACACACACACACAAACGTACATCTACATACACACATGCACCCACATGACACACGTACACACATACATAATCTCACACACATAGACACACATTTACACATACACACGTACACACACATGCACACACATGTACGAGCATACAAAAATACACACACATACACCCACATACACACATACGCACGCATACATACACATACACACCTACACACATATCAACACACAAAAACGCCCACAAACATACTCACACATATATTCATATACACGCTGTCTAACATAATCACTAAAGCTAATATGAACAAACTGTTACACTTTAAACAACCACACTGAAGATTATCGTGAGTGTCGTGAATTCGTTTAAAGTGTCGTCCCTGGAGTGAGGGGAGTCAACACCCACATTATATTTAACCCCTTATCAATATCCTGGAGATATCCAGCAGACTCCGTCCACAACACTCCCTCAATCTGAAGACACCTTCTTCTCACTCTTGCTCACCCCTGGATCATGCCCCCTTCTCATGCTTCCCCAACGCCACATCCTCAACAATTTTTGCTTCTAAAAATTAATAAAGATTAATTTATTAAAAGAAAAGTGTAATGTACGTGAGACGTGTATGCGAAGAAAATGTGTGTTGTGTATCCTAATGTAAATGTAGAGGTCAGACACCAAAGTTCATGATCAGAGTCCACTCATCGTGGCAAGGATTACACGACATCACAGGAATCAGCACAATGAACCTCACCAAATGCCGCGTCTCTCCCGCCAGACATGTCCTCCTCCAGGAGCTTTGATAACCATGAGGACTGATTCCTATTCAAATCTACAGTCCGGGAATGATACTATTTTTTGTTCCTAAAAAACACTGTTCCTAATAGTTTATAGAAACTGAGACCACACAATTCGTGCCCAGTGAAAAAATGGAACACTGTCCCATGAACATGACGTCTTTCCTTCTTGCGAAATGTTCTATAGTTTTCACTCTTAAAACAGTCATTGTATCTAGACCCAAGTAGATCTCTTAATTTTCCAGATAACGTCTTAATGTTATGATTTCTTTGATACGTGGAACAACCACTCTCCAATGTTTTGGTTTCATGTAATGTGAAAATCAATCCCTACTGTTCTAGTAATAAGTGACTGAACATCCATCACCACTGGAATATTCACGAATGGTATGAAAATCAAAACCCATTACCATGTTGCTGTCCACAGGTAGTGTGACATCTTCTTAGTAATGTTCTCAGTATTTATCCTGTGGGATACTTATACTATTCAGCTCCACCGAGCAATGTTTATCAACTTCTTCTAGCATAGGCCCAGTGAGAAAGTTGCTGACCAATCTTCCTGCACCAAAAATATCCGGGATCGGAATTTGTCAATGTTTCAGTGTTCTTCATTCCAGCCAGAGGGAACCTGTAAAATATATAACACAACTGGTGAGAGCCTACCCGTCACTGATCCTTATTAGATGATCGTGGACCATCGGCCTCGCTCAGAAAAATACAGTGAACCACTCTGTCAGGGACAGATGAGCTCAACACATAGGTTTTCATCAGGCCAAGGCAAGAAAAAAACTACAGAGTGCGGAACCCCCCCCCCCCCCCCCCAACCAGGGAGCACCCCACTGGAAGATCCCAATTATCCCCCATTACTCAATTCTCAACTAGTAGAGCTTATCAACACTTCCCTACTCTATTTTCAACTAACAGAGCTAATCATCACTTCACTACTCTAGCTAGTTTCAACCATGCTACTGCCTAAATTAATTAGGACTAATATACAATATGACTACCTTATGCAATACGCATCACTCCTGGATGGCATCTACAACTTGCCATAAAGACATATGTTATTTAATGTTAATTAAATCGAACACATTAGATGCTATCCGAATTTCCTCACAGCGGTACACAAACACGTCAAACCAGGCCAAATGCCTTGTCTACACTACTCTAATCAAGTCATGTTTTTTTTTTTCCAAAGAGCCTTGGGTTGTTTTGGTGACGTTCCTTTGATGTCAATACATCAGATGGTTTCATGGGCAGATTATCCATTTCAGCAATCTTCTCTCCCCTGGCTTCAACCAATGCAAGAGTGATTCCCCTTGTTGCAACTTCCAAAACAAGGTAGCGAGTTCCTGCATTCTCCCAACAACGGTTTCAATAACAAGCCGCCAATTCGTTTGATGTCGGAGAATTCTCAATGTCCCCTGGGTGTCTTTATCTCACCGCTACTCGAAGTAAACAATTGGAGCTGCGAACACAGACTGTTTTTTTCTGTACCGGTTAAAAACAAGTGTGGCCCTGAAAACACGCCGTGAAGCAAACTGTCTGTATTATCATCATCTGGTTAATCCACGGTGATTTTCATGACAGTGAGCATCCTAACAAAAAAATGGACAAAATAGGAAAAAATTCAAAAATGGAGAAAATGAAAATAAAATATGTTATACATCGTGTTACGTAAAATAGTGATGCAATTCAATATTATAATTCCTGAAATTGACATAAACATTATGAAATACACAGTGCATATACTACAAAGAAATGCCGAGATGGTGTTCTATAGAAGAATACTGAAATGTTGTTCTATATAAGATTGCTGTGATTTAGTTCTAAAGAAGATTGTAATTATATGTTGAGCAATCTAGTTGATGAAAATAGTTCAAGTGCTGCATTGAATTTGTTTGCTAGCTTGCTTGTGTTCGCTGACTATGAACTCCAGCGCAAGGTCCTGTATGTCGGATGAAGACATCCTGTTGTCCAACATCAGTGTGATGTCTTACCGGACTTGAGGTTTGCATGAGTGACCGTTGGCCCATGTCTGGCTTATTGGTGTGCAGACTGGTGGTTCCTCGCCGTGAAGGCAGATACTCTCTGGCTTCGGAAGAATCAGTGATCCTACTATGTTAGCCAGGATCCCGAAGGGACCTGTTGGCCAGGACGCACGGTTATGACGTGTTAGTAGGTCTTGGCCAGTATAGAGCCTGGCCCTGGTGCCTTGGAAACCTCTGCGTCCCTACATAGAACTAATCTTGATGTATGTAAGGGATGCATGGAAACTTAGCAAACAACTAAGGAATTGTCATGAAGCTATGGAGATGTGGTTTAATAAAAGAATGATGAGAACACAGTGAACGGATAGGAAG
Source organism: Cepaea nemoralis (assembly GCA_014155875.1). NCBI lineage: Eukaryota > Metazoa > Mollusca > Gastropoda > Stylommatophora > Helicidae > Cepaea > Cepaea nemoralis. The sequence goes on from JACEFZ010014058.1 coordinate 13,630, forward strand.
AGTATGAAGAAATCTAAAAATAAGTTAACACAAGAAGAATTTACTAATTGCTTCATCAGAACCCAGTCTACGTTCTTTGGTCATGTCATGAGAACGGAAAATCTGTAGTGCATCTTATCAACGGGAAAGGTGGAAGGGACAGAAGGCAGACGGAGACCAAGAGAAACAATGTTTGAGAGGTTGACATCATAGCATCGAAGCACATCAGTATCAGCAATGATTGGCAGTACACGAGAAAGAAGGCTGTAGGCATAACAGATCACGTGCCTCACACGGTATGGAATATAAGAAAAAGAAGTGTTATGCATTCGCTAAATTATTTACAGACGATTAATTATGTTCTTCTTTTTATCCGCTGGCACTGTGATATTTTCACACCAGTAAAAACCGCAGTCTGTAGTCAGTTTACTACAACCACAGTGTAGAGGTCGTGGAGAGAACTAAACAAATCCCTTACAGTTGTATGGGATTTGTATACCCTGCATACAGTTGTATACACAAGACAAAAGATTACACTGTTGGGCTGTAACAGGATCAACGAGCTTACATAACAAACTATAAACTAAACAAAACAAATTAAGAACAACACAATTAGGCATTTATTGACAGAATTGCATGATCCAGGGACAAACAGACACCCAAGCATATCACAAAACTGACGCCTACGGATATGGGAAACTACGTTCCCACAATGGACATCACTGCTGTCTATCATCGCTATGAACATAACAGGGTACCCATCTCCACAAACCAGCAAGAACATGGCAAACAAAGAAATCTTACAGAGAGCAATAACGGTAACAACAGGTATGGACTCTTTATTGATCACATCCCAGGACTCTTGGGAGGTCGATGCTTACAGATACGGGAACCTAAAATCCCACAGCTAAAACGAACAAACTTTATTTTCAAAAGTTTAAGAATTGGGCACGCAGGCCCATCTCAGATTCTATCCTTCTATCACTCTCTTTCATACATTGTTTCATTCATTCATCATTCAAGGCTAACAGAGAACAGCAACAATATAAAAGATATGCATTATAAAGGCATAGGCGAAATGCGAACATTAATACTACACGACTCAGTAATATTAGATAATGGTGTAGCACTTGTTATTAGCTATGTGGAATATGCTGGTCTACCAAAAGGGGACTGGCTGTTATACTAGGGTTTTGTTATTATTATTATTTCTATTAATAAGGGGGAATGTAATCCGTACTGAGATAGTATTCGAATAATTTGCAATTATATGTTTGGGGATTGGTGATGAATTTGATTTATTGTGGAAGATTGTTCCACAGCTGAGATGTAGAGTACGTTAAGCTTGTTTTGTATAAGTTAATCCTAGGCTTCGGAATGTGTAATAAATTTAATCGTTTACTGTGTCTAGCATTATATATAAACAATGACCAAAGGTAATTTGGGGCACTCCGATGTAGGATTTTGTGAATTAGTTTGACCGTATTGAAAAGCAGCGTTTGCGGAGTGGTAGTAACTGAAGGCGTTTATGCAGGCTAGGATTGTCAGATAAATATTTGCTATGAATTAAACTCATGGCCCGTATCTGGAGTGAGTAAAGTCGCTTGGTGCTTGAATTAGGACAACCGTCCTAGATCGTTGCGCAGTAGTCAAAATGTGTCTGTATGTGAGAAGTATAGAATATTGTCCTTGTGTCCTCATCAATGAAATTTTTAATTTTACCGAGATGGTAGACTTTTTTTTCGCTGTTTGATTTATTGAGTGCTTGAACGTGGGAATTAAAGGTTAGGTTTCTATCAATGAATAGGTCTAATGTTTTGTGCTCAGTTACACTTTCTACTGGCATGTTATCGATGTGAAGTTGAAGTGATGTGTGCGAATTTAGATTTTGAAGTCTTTGTCTGGTTATTAATAATATTGATGTGTTTTAGTGATGTTAATTTACATACGGTTTGCATAACTCCGCCTAACTACATTATTTAATTCTTGTTGCAAAGATGACTCCAGCACATTACAGTTTTCAGCGTTTGAATACATTGTACTGTTGTCTGTAAATAGATCGCAGGACGACGAAAGATGTAAAGGTAGATCGTTAATATAAATGGCAAATTATAGAGGGCCGGGATTAGAGCCTTGCAGTACTCCAATATTGAAGGTAGTGGTTTGAGACAGAGATTTATTGTGCAATACAACTTGCTTTCTGTTTCATAGAAAAGATGTTATTAGAGTGACTACAGTAGGACCAATTGTCATTGTCTCAAGTTTTTAATTTAAAATAACATGGTCTATCATATCAAATGCTTTCCTGAAATCAATAAACACAGTTCCACATTAGACAGTTGTTGTTTATAGTTCTGGTGCCAATTTTCTATCATGTTTGTTTAACCGTACAGGCCTGCGTGCCCAATTCTTAACCCTTTGAAAATAAAGATATTCGTTCGTTCGTACGGCAAGAATAGTTTGGTCGAAATCCTGATTGTCTGTCAACATTAAGCTTTCTGCGAACTCTGTAATCGTTCGGGATACCATGGTCTACTGAGCCAGATTTAAGAAGAGGGTACCATTTAGCGATTCTGAGAGCTGATGGAAAGTGGCCTTTGGTGAGACAATGATTATATACATAGGTTATTGATATGTTGATTGTCCATCAAGAATGATGATGACCATTCATTTCATCCTGTGGGGTTGAAGGTGTGGAGCCGTGGGTTATTGATATACAGATCACTGGGGCATCACAACAGAGAATCCGGTTGCTGATTCCATCTAACCCAGTTGAGATTGTGTTTTTTAGGTTACTGAGGTAAGTGAATACTCCAGTTATTGTCATTAGCAGTATGTCGGAAAGAATATCCAGGGAGCATCTATTCTCGCAAAACGATGACAGTAAAAATAAATTGCAAGGAGAATCTGGTACTGAAGCCTTCAACTGCTATATGTCAGTTTGAAAAAAACAATACAAATACTGTATTGGTCGCATGTACTGTGATTTGATGGGAAAGAATTTGGGAAGTTATACTTGTTTGCCAAGGTGTCAATTGCCTTCCATATATCCTTACTATTTGTTTTATGCATTAATAAATTCTTAAAGTAATTTTTTCTTTTCCCTTCGTATGGTATATTGAACCTTGTTACTAAGAGTACGGTATGTGCTCAGATTCCGCATTTTATGTGTTGTATCTCTGTCTCTCATAATTTCAAGTATTTCCTGGGTGACCCAAGGTGATTTGACGTGATGTTTTACTCGAGCTTCCTTGATTGGCACATGTGTATCAAACAAATCAATAAAGGTCTTCATAAAAAATTCCAGAGCTTCGTCCGGGTCAGGAAGTTGATAAACATTGTCTAGAGGTGAACTGAGAAAGTCCTGTAAAAATGCGTTTCGGTTGCAATGTTTGTAACTCCTATATTTTGCAATTATGTGTTTATGTTTAGGAGATTTAATTCCTTTTTTAGACCACGTGCAGCATATTGGGTAGTGATCGCTGATTGCACAGTTGGGTACGGTGCATTCTATGATATTGTCTGAGAAAGTTACATAAATGTGATCTATGCGTGTTGAAAATGATTTTGTTACTCTAGTAGCTTGTTGTACTATTTGCTGGAAATTGTATGATGCAATTTATATTTCCCCATATTATGTTGGATTTGTTGGTGTCAATGTTAAAGTCTCCGAGTAGCATAATTTCCTTCCCGGAAGCAAAAACAACGTCCATCATGGTAGCGAAGTTTTCGTACCAGACGTGTCCAGCGCTGGGATTTCGATAGAGGTAGCCAATTATCAGAGGTGTGCGGCTTTGAAGTTTTAGTTCTACCCAACACATTCTATTTCGCCAGTTTCGAAGTCTAGCCTACGATGAACATTTAGTTAATGTTAATTATAAACATAGGCTGCTATGCCTGTCTCTTGTTTCCTATTGAGATCTCTTCTAAAGACGTTATACCGTTGTAGAGATAACTACTGCCTAGCACCGACCACAGGGGTGGTCTCTAAATAATAGTGAGATCTCAACCTTGTTCAATTGAGTCAAAGGGTACCCTCAGTACCCACACAGGACATCCGCATCACATAGGCCGACTGGGATCAAATACAGCAAAGATCCATAATATATCAAATAAGAGTTATAACCCTAACAGCAAAGACATAAGGCCATAAACAGAGGAGTGAGTGGCCTAAATACGACATTAACCAGAATGGGGCTAAAGTTTGCTCTAAAATAAACGAACATGGCCAAGGGCCACTACCTAGAGCGGGCTTACACATCGCCAATCACAATTTTCATGGATTTCCTCGGTCCTTTCAGTTCTTGCGCACCCTATCGACTGCGCTGTGGACAACACCGACCAGTCGTTGTCAAATCCAGGGGCATTGGTCACTCCCTGCTCAGGTCCAGTGGCCGGGTAGGGCTGGTTTAAGTCTCCCTGTTTGATGATATGAGCATAATTGCCCCCTCGGGCACGGTTGTTAAAGTCGGAGAAAGCGGGAACCTGGCGGGCCATCCTATTTATCAAATTTTCCAGAGCACTTTCCATCACACTTTGGGGCACTGCAAGGGGTGCCGGTATCATTGGCATCACCATCTTGGTATGTCGCGCCAGGCGACTACACACAAACACACACACACATGCACACATACACACTCACATACTCACACATAGACAACACACTCACACACACACACATATATATATATATATATATATATATATATATATATATATATATATATATATATATATATATATATATATATATATATACAATAGCTGACCCGACCCGGCGTCGCCCAGTCCCTGGTGGGGAGCATCTCATTTAATTCATATAAGTAGTCATATAAGTTCTCGTTCCCGTTACCGACTATCTGTCTGTCTGTCTGTCTGTCTGTCTGTCTGTCTGTCTGTCTGACCCGGCCCGGCATCTCCCAGCTCCTGGTGTGGAGCATCTCATTTAATTCATATAAGTAGTCATATAAGCTCCCGTTCCCGTTCCCGACTATCTATCTGTCTGTCTGTCTGTCTGTCTGTCTATCTGTCTGTCTGTCTGTCTGACCCGGCCCGGCTTCGCTCAGCCCCTGATGGGGAGCATCTCATTTAATTCATATAAGTAGTCATATAAGTTCCCGACTGTCTGTCTGTCTGTCTGTCTGTCTGTCTGTCTGTCTGTCTGTCTGTCTGTCTGTCTGTCTGTCTGTCTGTCTGTCTAATCATTTATTGGTTGCAGTTAGAACAACCTTAGATAAACGAAGACCAACTTACAAAAAGCATTAGAAAGAGCACTTGAAAGATCTTTACATCTTCCCCAACAATTAACTTGGGTAAATGGAGCGGTGGCAGCAGCAGCAGAAGAAGAAAAAGGAGGAGTAGGAGCTGGGAGGAGGAAGAGGGAGGTGGAGGAAGGAGGAGGGGGAGGAGGATGACGGAGGAAGAGATAGGCGGAGAGAGGAGGAGGAGGGAAGAGGAGGGAGGGGGAGGGAGGAGGAGGAGTAGGGAGGAATAGGAGGGAGGAGGAGGGATTAGGAGGAGGGGGAGGGAGGAGTGAGGAGGAAGAGGGAGGAGAAAGGAGAAGGAGGAGGAGGGAGAAGGAGGGAGGAGAAGAACGCAGGAGGAGGAGGGGAGGAGGAGGGAGGAGGAGGAGAGAGAAGGAGGGAGATGGAGGGAGGAGGAAGAGGGATAAGGAGGAGGGAGAAGGAGGAGGGGGAGGAGGAGGGAGGATGAGGAGGGAGGATGAGGAGGGAGGAGGAGGAAGAGGGAGGAGGAGGGATGTGGAGGGAGGAGGAGGAGGGAAGAGGAGGGATGAGGAGGAGAGAGGAGGAGAGGGAGGAGGAGAGGAAGGAGGAGGAGGTAGAAGGAGGAGGGAGGTAGGAGGAAGAGGGAGGAGAAGGAGGAGGGAGGAGGAGGGAGGAGGAGGGATGATGGGGAGGACGTAGGAGGAGGAGGGAGTAGGAGGAGAGAGGAGGAGAAGGGAGGAGGAAGGAAGAGGAGTGATTAGGACAAGGGAGGAGGGCGAGGAGGTAGGAGGACGAAGAGGGAGGAGGAGGAGGAGGAAGGAGGAGGAAGAGGGAGGAGGAGGAGAAAGAGGGAGGAGGAGGATGGAGGAGGCAGAGGGAGGAGGGGAAGAGGAAGAGCGTAGGAGGAGGAGGAGGGGAGAGGATTAGGAGGAGGAATATAACGCATATGCCTGTAGATAACTGCAGCGAAAACGTGTGTCTTTCTATCTATCTGACCCGGCCCGAATTCGCCCAGTCCCTGGTGGGGAGCATCTCATTTAATTCATATAAGTAGTCATATAAGTTCTCGTTCCCGTTCCCGACTATCTGTCTGTCTGTCTGTCTGTCTGTCTGTCTGTCTGTCTGTCTGTCTGTCTGTCTGTCTGTCTGTCTGTCTGTCTGACCCGGCATCGCCCAGCTCCTGGTGGGGAGCATCTCATTTAATTCATATAAGTAGTCATATAACCTCCCGTTCCCGTTCCCGACTATCTATCTGTTCGTCTGTCTGTCTGACCCGGCCCGGCTTCGCCCAGGCCCTGATGGGGAGCATCTCATTTAATTCATATAAGTAGTCATATAAGTTCCCGTTCCCGACTGTCTGTCTGTCTGTCTGTCTGTCTGTCTGTCTGTCTGTCCGTCCGTCCTTCCCTCTCTGTCTGTCTGTCTGTCTGCCTGTCTGTCTAATCATGTATTGGTTGCATTTAGAACAACCTTAAATAAACGAAGACCAACTTACAAAAAGCATTAGAAAGAGCACTTGAAATATCTTTACATTTTCCCCCAACAATTAACTTGGGTAAATGGAGCGGCGGCAGCAGCAGCAGCAGAAGAAGAAAAAAGGAGGAGTAGGAGGAGGGAGGAGGAAGAGGGATCTGGAGGAGGGAGAAGGAGGTAGGAGGAGGAGGGAGGAAGAGATAGGCGGAGAGAGGAGGAGGGAAGAGGAGGAGGAGAAGGGAGGAATAGGAGGGAGGATGAGGGATTAGGAGGAGGAGGGAGGAGTAGAATGGAGGAGGAGTGAGGAGGATGGAGGAGGAGGAAGAGGGCGGAGGAGGGAGGAGGAGGGAGGAGGATGAGGGAGGAGGAGGAGAGAGGAGGAGGGAGAAGGAGGAGGGAGGAGGATATGAGGAGGACGAGGAAGAAGAGGGAGGAGGAAGGAGGGGGAGGAGGAGGGAGGAGAAAGAGGGAGGAGGAGAACGCAGGAGGAGGAGGGGGAGGAGGAGGAGGGAGAAGGAGGGAGAAGGAGGAGGCGGGAGAGGGAAGAGGAGTAGGGAAGAGGAGGGAAGAGGAGGAGGAGGAGGAGGAGGGAGGAGGGAGAGGGAGAAGGAGGAGGGAGAAGGAGGAGGGGAGGAAGAGTTAGGAGGAAGAGGGAGGAGAAAGAGGGAGGAGGAGGAGAGAGGAGGAGAGGGAGGAGGAGAGGGAGGAGGAGGACGGAGAAGGAGGAGGCGGGAGAGGGAAAAGGAGGAGTGAGGAGGCAGAGGGAGAAGGATGAGGGAGGAGGAAGAGGGAGAGGGAGGAAGGATAGGGAGGAGGATGGAGGAGGAGGAGGAGGAGGGGGAGGGATGTGGAGGGACGAGGGGGGATGTGGAGGGACGAGGAGTAGGGAGGAGGTAGAGGGAGGAAGAGGAGGGAGGAGGAGAGGAGGGAGGAGGAGGAGGGGGGAAGGGGGAGAAGGGGGAAAGGGGGGGGAA
>JACEFZ010014059.1:0-31670 GCA_014155875.1 Cepaea nemoralis
GGGGGAAAAAAGAAAAATTCCCGGGGAGCAAAAGGGAGATGGAAAAAATTTTGGGGGGAGGCAAGTAAGGGGGAATTTTTTAAAAAAAATTTTTTCGTAAGTGGATTTTTTTTTTTTTACATCTGGTCTCTCAGTCGACCTAGCCGAAAATGGGCACGAAGAAACGTTCTGGGAAGTAAAGGCAGTCTGTGCCATATAGATGACGTCACTCATAGAATGCCGATCGGGCTATAACATCCATGGGGACAGCACCATATACCCAACGTGAGCCTCTATAACGCCGCGGCTAGCGCACCTGTCTACCGGCCCCAGGGTCACTCCCGTGGTCACTCTTTAAGAGTGTCTAGTTGGTCGTGCGTCGAAGTACACTTGTTCCTGCAGCGAGGTGCCGTCGTCATTTGGAGGCGACAGGTTCGATCCCGGTCGGTAACTATTATAGCTTTCAAATTTTATGTTGTCTAGTGTGTCTTCTAATCTCTATTTCCTTCCTCTTCTTCTGTGAGCGCCAAATAATACTATGTGTGTCTATTTGTTTAATCGTCTTAGTGGCCTCAACGGTTCTCCCCATTTATTTCTTGAGTGATGAGATAGGGCGACTGGCACTCACAGACAGTAACAAAAGACAACGGTGGGAGAGCGGTTTCGTGATAAACAGTGCCTAAAAACAGACCCCGAAGCGAGTGCGGGTGTGGCGACAGTGTCTCATGGAGAGTTCTGGCTGGGGAGATCGATGGAACCAGGGTGAGTGAAGCATTAGTAACCAACGATGAAACGACGACCGGCAGACGAAAACAGGATGAGTAAATCTTGTGAGTAAGCGCGGCGGGGATGAGCGGGGACGTTTTATTTTTTGCTTGTGGAGAAGGACATGTGTAAAGGGGGAATCAAACAAGGCAATGAGACATGTATATTTACACAACGAATCGATGCATCTATTCAACAAAGAACATTAGCAAAGAAAAGATTTTGATTTGACTTGAACCAAGAATATGAATACAAGCGGGGCAATGGGATTATTGAGTTAGAATAACAAACAAAAGCTAACAATGAATCTATTCATCCAAGAATGTAAGACAAATACCATCTGATGAGTCTACCCAGATAATGTTCTGTGCAGCAGATTACGATCAATCCCCAACCGCAGGGTGATTTTCTCTGTTATTTTACGTTCCGTAGTCTGCCAATGCTTTCTGAACGAAAAGTTAACGTGCAGGGGTGATCCACCTAAGTCGTCGTTAGCGCACCGGAAGTTTAAGAGCAAGGGCATTCTATCTTTTCGGCCACGTTGCCTGCAACATATGTGTTGGGGTTGCTTGCGATGTCCTGAAAAGGGCACGCAATTTTATTTTACAGTATTTGTTAACTTTGCAGCGGGCACACGGGACCTGATATGCTTTAATCTAGCTGACGATAGCACAACCTAAACACAAGGGCCCCTCTGGCACGGCCACCGGCGTCCTCCCCCCCCCCCCATAAACTGTTTAGACAGCGCCGTTCCTAGTGAACGAGCCCCTTCCAGGCGAGAGACTGACGCCCCAGCCCAAAACTACAGTAGCTCTAGTCTCAGATCGATGCTTGCTGCCTCCTCATCACCCAAAGACGACAGGACAAAGAGATGTCTTGGGAACGAGACAACCCAACGGGCAGCTTACAGCGCACACACACAAGAAAGACACCTCACGGTAACGAGAATCAAGATTCATATTCTGTCGAAAAGAACGCTTTTAAAAAGGCACAAGAGGGAACATTGAAAATGCATGCCGGAGTGTCTATGAGCGCGCGCGTGTGTGTACGTGCGTGTGTGTAAGGGGGCGAGGGAAGGAGAGGATGCCAAGATTAAAGAGGACTATGTGCTTGCGGCGCACAGGGACAGTGGGGATAAGGGGGCTGAACACACATTTTGGATACAATGGGGGATTCTGTTGTGAAGAGCACTCTTCATGTGAAATACACAACACGACCCCAGAGATATGGCAGTCCTCCTGAACTTGAGTTGGGGCCTTAGAATCAGGGTCCGGGTACAAGATAGAGCTCTCTCTCTCTCTCTCTCTCTCTCTCTCTCTCTCTCTCTCTCTCTCTCCTCTCTCTCTTTCTCTCTCTCTCTCCTCTCTCTCTCTCATAACGTTGAAATAGGAATTGTTTATATTCGGTGTACAGTTACAGCATCCATTTTACAATGATTTTATTTTTCAATGTAAAGAAAACGTGTACGAAAGATGAGTGAATGGAAGGGCAAAATGTAAGACGGGCTTGCGTGCCCAATTTGTGATTCTTTGAAAACGAGCTCGTTCTTTCCTTCGCTACCGGGACTCCCCCCATCCACCACAATATTTAAATGCACTGTGAACCTCCGTTAACACAACAATAAAACGACATAATAACCGTAAAGGCAGACACAAGTAACGAACGGGAAAGAATACCCGAATAACAGATTAAGCTCAAGGGGAGACAAGTCAAAATCTGGGGTTCACCTTTGTGGCAAGTTGTCGTAGTTTCTGGAGACGTACAGAACGTGATAGAGAAGGTCAGCGGGGCAGAACAGGCAGGAACACGCCTGGTAACTGGGACCGTGTTCTGACAGAAGAGATACAATACACATGCAGACATTTATTAATTGGGGACCACTAAAGTCAAATGAAAGGATAGAGCTGAGAGTTAGTATAAGAATCGTTGGTATCTAATGATATCAAATGGCTATTCGCTAGCGAGATTGGATCCCTAGCCTTTTCAGATAAGCACGGAAAACAGGATATCCCATGAGCAAGTGCTGCCCTAGTAAAATTGTCAGGAAGAAGAAATGTGAGCACGGAGCTCGTTAGCTTGTGTGGAATCTTCTAGAGCAGTGTTCTCAACCGGTGGGGAAGAGGAATTAAGATTATTTCAAGATCGCGTTGATACAAGAACCGATTACTTGATATTGTTTTTCCCTTCATACATTACGGTTCTGTACGTCTCACCCTTCTAAAATTCATTTTATAAAGTAAGTCGACCCATAAATCATGTTTATGTGGACGTCTAGACTTGTTTTAGTATGTGCTATTTAATTTAGCTTCCATTATTACGTATACTGTGGTGGTGGGGGGGGGGGGGGGGGGTTAGGCAGGAAATACGAAAGAGTGGGGGAATTACGTTCTGAAAATATGGTGAAGGGGGGCACGGGCCAAAAAAGGTTGAGAACCACTGTTCTAGAGGAAGCAGCCCTGATTGACAAGCATGCAAAAGTCCGTCCCGCATACTGAACTGTCAGGTACCTAACTGGATGTGACGCCTCGAAGGAGGGAGGGAGAAGAAGAAGAAGAAGAAGAAGAAGAAGAAGAAGAAGAAGAAGAAGAAGAAGAAGAAGAAGAAGAAGAAGAAGAAGAAGAAGAAGAAGAAAACTGTCAGATAAAACGGGATACTACGCCGTGCGCTGAAACAGTTCAAGGCCTATAAACTACTTGAAACGAACAAACATGAAGGCGGAGAAATCAACAACATTGTTGATATTTCTCCACAGGCGAATTGGTTAACCTACTTCCGGGCCCTGCGTCACTGGGCGCTCAAGTCGGCGACACAATTGTGGTTTGATTTGGGGGGGGGGGGGGGGGGGGGGTGTCGGCCGGATCAACAGCGGCAGCCATTTAGGAAGTGAAATTTATTCGCCCTTTAGTCAAAGAAGTCATATGTTAAGATACCCCCGGATGTGATGTCTGGTTCTTGCAGACTTAAGTCTCTCCTTCCCCCTCTCTCTTCTCTCTCTCTTCTCTCTCTCTCTATCTCCTCTTCCCCCTCTCCTCTCTTTTTTTTAATCTTCCTCAGAGGTGGCGTGTGGTCTGCCTTCATCGTATGTGTTTTTTCCCCATATGCCGAACGTGTGGTACCCCCTTCCCCACTCTTTTCCCCAATCATCCCTCCTTCCCCCCCCCTGCCTCCATCCATCGACTCACGAACATATCTACCTGTATTCTGTTTGTGCTCCTATCCCCCCCCCCCCTGCCCTCATTTTTCTTTTCTCTCTCTCTCTTCCCCGGCGCCGCCCAAAACTAGATAGGCCTTACATTTTATCCCAAGCCTCCCCCCCCCCCCCACTTCAGCTCGTGAATGGCATCTGTGTCATGTGATCATACAGCTGTCACGTGTCGCTGGTAATTAGTGTCCTCATATGCTTGCTGTTACAGCTTTCTTTTATCTAATTGGAAAACATGCGGGGAGACTGGTTTGCTTTCACACAGACATACGCATGGAGAGAGGGAGGGAGAGAGAGAGAGAGAGAGAGAGAGAGAGAGAGAGAGAGAGAGAGAGAGAGAGAGAGAGAGAGAAAAGAGCAGGTAGATAGGACTGATGGAAGACAGACAGACGGTTGAATCGACAGACAGGTGGATGAATGGATAGAGAAACAAAGGCAGGCAGGCAGGCACACACAGTCTCATGGTATGCCTACACTTAGGTTCTGGCTATACGATGTGCGGGAGTCTCCGTGGCGAAGTCCATATGGGATAAAAACCCGGTGCAATGAAGTCGACCCTGTCGACTTTTAAGCGACTTTTTAAAAAAAATATTATGTGAGATGCCCATTTCCTACTCTTCCCTCTCTAACATGGAAATGAAGAATAAGATGTAAAATAAGCACACACACATATTTGTAAACTTGAAATCTAAATCCATTCTGAATACAAAGTGTATGTGTGATGTGTATGTGTGTGGTTGTGTTCATGCGCGCCTGCTATTAACCATACAGAATTCTACATTACACAAAACAAGGTGCGAGCGCGTTGTCAACGGATAAGGCGCCAGTATAGGGCCACACAATGGACATATATCGAAGTAAGCTTTTTCATTCAACGAGGCCCTGCATTTAAAGACACTTATACTGTCCAGTATGCCCTCTAATCACCACTTATTTCCCCCTACTTCTACCTGTGCTCATCAATACCCGTGACACTACTTCTCAGGCTGTTCCAGCTGCAGCGGAGCATTTCATACATACTGTTTAGCTGGTTCTTGCATGGGTTGGTCTTGATGTAGTCTGGATTTTTTTTTTTTTTGGTTCGCATATGCTTTACAGGACATCGCTGTCAACATCAGCTTCTATCAGCAGATTGTTGATTTCTTGGCAAGATTACGCTCAGTAGTTAGTCCTGGGATTTACAGAGGGAAAAGGAGTGCGTGTGAAGAGACGACGGATTCTCATGTCCCAAGCTTCACTATCTCATGTCCCAGGCTTCACTTTCTCATGTCCTAAGCTTCACTTTCTCATGTCCCAAGCTTTACTTTCTAATGTCCCTAGCTTTACTTTCTAATGACCTAGGTTCAACTGTCTAATGTCCCAAGCTTCACTTTCTCATGTCCCTAGCTTCACTTTCTAATGTCCCTAGCTTCACTTTCTAATGTCCCTAGCTTTTCTTTATAATGACCTAGGTTTCCCCTGTCTAATGTCACAAGTTCACTTTCTCATGTCCCAAGCTTCACTTTCTAAAAGTCCCAAGCTTCACTTTTAATGACCTAGTTAAAATGTCTAATGTCCCAGCTTCACTTTTTATGTCCCTAGCTTCACTTTTCATGTCCCTAGCTTCACTTTTCATGTCCCAAGCCTCACTTTCTCATGTCCCTAGCTTCACTTTTCATTTCCAAGCCTCCACTTTAATGTCCCAAGCTTTACTTTTATGTCCCAAGCTTCACTTTCAGGCCCTAGCTTCACTTTATCATGCCCAGCTTCACTTTCTCATGTCCCTAGCTACTTTCTCATGTCCAAGCCTCACTTTCTCATGTCCCTAGCTTCACTTTCTAGTCCTAGCTTCACTTTCTCATGTCCAAGCTTCCTTTCTCATGTCCCTAGCTTCATTCTCATGTCCTAGCTTACTTCTATGTCCTAGCTTCACTTTTCATGTCCCAAGCTTTACTTCTCATGCCAAGCCCCACTTTCTCATGCCCAAAACCTCACTTTCTCATGTCTGAAACTTCACTTCTGATGTCCCTGGCTTCACTTTCTGATGTCCCAAGCCTCACTTTCTCATGTCCCAAGCCTCACTTTCTAACTTTCTCATGTCCCAAGCTTCACTTTCTCATGTCCCAAGCTTCACTATCTCATGTCCCTAGCTTCACTTTCTCATGTCCCAAGCTTCACTTTCTCATGTCCCAAGCTTCACTTTCTCATATCCCAAGCTTCACTATCTCATGTCCCTAGCTTTACTTTCTCATGTCCCTAGCTTTACTTTCTCATGTCCCTAGCTTTACTTTCTCATGTCCCAAGCTTCACTTTCTCATGTCCCAAGCTTCACTTTCCAATGACCTAGGTTCAACTGTCTAATGTCCCAAGCTTCACTATCTCATGTCCCTAGCTTTACTTTCTCATGTCCCTAGCTTTACTTTATAATGACCTAGGTTCCACTGTCTAATGTCACAAGCTTCACTTTCTCATGTCCCAAGCTTCACTTTCTCATGTCCCAAGCTTCACTTTCTAATGACCTAGGTTCAACTGTCTAATGTCCCAAGCTTCACTTTCTCATGTCCCAAGCTTCATTTTCTCATGTCCCAAGCTTCACTTTCTAATGACCTAGGTTCAACTGTCTAATGTCCCAAGCTTCACTTTCTAATGACCTAGGTTCAACTGTCTAATGTCCCAAGCTTCACTTTCTCATGTCCCAAGCTTCACTTTCTCATGTCCCAAGCTTTACTTTCTCATGTCCCAAGCCTCACTTTCTCATGTCCCAAGCGTCACTTTCTCATGTCTGAAACTTCACTTTCTGATGTCCCTGGCTTCACTTTCTGATGTCCCAAGCCTCACTTTCTCATGTCCCAAGCCTCACTTTCTAACTTTCTCATGTCCCAAGCCTCACTTTCTAACTTTCTCATGTCCCAAGCTTCACTTTCTCGTGTCCCAAGCGTTACTTTCTCATGTCCCTAGCTTCACTTTCTCATGTCCCAAGCTTCACTTTCTCATGTCCCTAGCTTCACTTTCTCATGTCCCAAACCTCACTTTCTGATGTCCCAAGCTTTACTTTCTCATGTCCCAAGCCTCACTTTCTGATGTCCCAAGCCTCACTTTCTGATGTCAAGCTTTACTTTCTCATGTCCCAAGCCTCACTTTCTGATGTCCCAAGCTTTACTTTCTCATGTCCCAAGCTTCACTTTCTCATGTCCCTAGCTTTACTTTCTCATGTCCCTAGCTTTACTTTCTCATGTCCCAAGCTTCACTTTCTCATGTCCCTAGCTTTACTTTATCATGTCCTAGCTTTACTTTTCATGTCCCTAGCTTCACTTTCTCATGTCCTAGCTTCACTTTCTCATGTCCAAGCTTCACGTTTCTCATGTCCTAGCTTACTTTCTCATGTCCCAAGCTTCACTTTCTCATGTCCCTAGCTTTACTTTCTCATGTCCCTAGCCTCACTTTCTCATGTCCCTAGCTTCACTTTCTCATGTCCCAAACCTCACTTTCTGATGTCCCAAGCTTTACTTTCTCATGTCCCAAGCCTCACTTTCTGATGTCCCAAGCCTCACTTTCTGATGTCAAGCTTACTTTCTCATGTCCCAAGCCTCACTTTCTGATGTCCCAAGCTTACTTTCTCATGTCCCAAGCTTCACTTTCTCATGTCCCAAGCTTCACTTTCTCATGTCCCTAGCTTCACTTTCTCATGTCCCTAGCTTTACTTTCTCATGTCCCTAGCTTCACTTTCTCATGTCCCTAGCTTCACTTTCTCATGTCCCTAGCTTCACTTTCTCATGTCCCAAACCTCACTTTCTCATGTCCCAAACCTCACTTTCTGATGTCCCAAGCTTCACTTTCTCATGTCCCTAGCTTCACTTTCTCATGTCCCAAACCTCACTTTCTCATGTCCCAAACCTCACTTTCTCATGTCCCTAGCTTCACTTTCTCATGTCCCTAGCTTTACTTTCTCATGTCCCAAGCCTCACTTTCTGATGTCCCAAGCTTTACTTTCTCATGTCCCAAGCTTCACTTTCTCATGTCCCTAGCTTCACTTTCTCATGTCCCTAGCTTTACTTTCTCATGTCCCAAGCCTCACTTTCTGATGTTCCAAGCTTTACTTTCTCATGTCCCAAGCTTCACTTTCTCATGTCCCTAGCTTCACTTTCTCATGTCCCAAGCCTCACTTTCTCATGTCCCAAGCTTTACTTTCTCATGTCCCAAACCTCACTTTCTGATGTCCCAAGCTTTACTTTCTCATGTCCCAAGCTTTACTTTCTCATGTCCCTAGCCTCACTTTCTCATGTCCCAAGCCTCACTTTCTCATGTCCCAAACTTCACTTTCTCGTGTCTCAAACTTCACTTTCTCATGTCCCAGGCTTCACTTTCTTACGTCCCAGGTTACGCTTTCTTATGTCAAAGGCTTTACTTTCTTATGTCCCAGGTTTCACTTTCTTATGTCCCAGGTTTCGCTTTCTTATGTCAAAGGCTTTACTTACTTATGTCCCAGGCTTCGCTTTCTTATGTCCTAGCCTTCACTTTCTTATGTCCCAGGTTTCACTTTCTTATGTCACAGGCTTCACTTTCTTATGTCCCAGGCTTCACTTTCTTATGTCCCTGGCTTCACTTTCTTATGTCCCAGGCTTCACTTTTTTATGTCCGAGACATATCAGTCGTGAATGCCACACAAGACCTGCTGTACTTGATATCGGGTGGAGAGGAAGCGAACTGTTCAATCCACCTCTTTATGCCCTGACCGTGTCTATTCCCGAAGTCCTAACATGGCGCAGCCTTACGACAGCTTGGAATTAGCTTAGTTAGTCAATGCGTCAAAGTAAACTTGAACCTGCAGCGAGGCGCTGTCGTCATATGGAGGTGACAGGTTCGAATCCAGTTCGGTCTAGTGCGTACTCTCTAGTCTCTACTTCCTTCTTCTCACTTCTATAAGCCCCAAACAATACTATGTGTATTCATTTATGAGATAAGATAAAAATGATAACGCCACAAATTACCGAGACAATTGTGGCGTTTCAGAAAGCAATGGCAAACTACTGAACGTAAACTTGCCAAGAAATCACAAACAGCCAAAAAATGCTGGGGTTGACTGCAACGTCCTATAATGGATATGCAACTAAGTAATGGTGGGATCTCCCATGTGTACCTGATGCCCCTTATGGGAAGCACACTATACTGTACCATGTGTGTCGCAAGAGGCGACTCAAAATGGTTGGGTGAGACGGGCTACTTAGTCTATAGAAAACGTTAGCTGTATCTTATCTTGTTTTCTTGTACCTTGCGCCATCGAAGTGCTGCATAAACAGCTGCAGAGTGCCCGTTTATGGGCTTCATATATGAAAATTCCTATGGTCCATCATTTACACTGTCTGCCTCTTCTTATGGTTCCATTTGGTCTGTACATCATTGCTTGTTGTGATATACTGCCAGTTGGTAGCCTAGTTATATGACCGAACCATTTAACTTGGTGTTTTCTAATGAAACCTAGCGCTGCTATAACCTCCACTTTAGTCCTGATTTCATCGTTTCTCTCTTCTTGATGCGTTGAGTATTCTCGGGAGAATATTAAAGAATCCTTAGCTCCACAATCTAAACATCATGAACAAGTTTACAGGGGGCCTGGTGTGATTTGGTTGATGAGGGCTTCTAATCCATTAGGAAATAATTTTATATGGGATATACAAGCAAGACGATCGACTCTATTCCACCCGGTTGTATGCCATGTGGCTTGGTTGTATGGCATGTAGCTCGGTCTCTCTCCCCAAAAACGACCCCTTAAAGCGTCCTACAGAGCAGGAACCCCAGCGATCGACCCCCTGGGGTCTCCTAAAACACTACACTAGTGAACCGAATGTCGGAGTCCTAAGACGAGAACGAGGCAGACGACCGACCTCTAGGCCACGGCGAACTCCTATCACTGGGAGATTTCATGCAGAAGCTGACAAGAAGCAGCAGAAGAATGACAATATAAATTTACGTCTAACAGGAGAGTACATCCAAGGGTAGAAGAGGATAAGCTGTCAAATAAATAACTAGTTTTGTTAAATTATTTACAACATCGGTGTTAACAATAAAATATACCTACTATAGACTTGATCACAGCAGCCGTATATCCATTTCAACGAAATATCACACGATCCACGAATGTAATCACCACAACACTAAATATTTTAAGTATCACAACAGGCACTAAATCACTATTCTCCTACTAACAAAGTGCAAGAGCTAGGGTTTGTATCCAATTCACAACTGAGCCAAAATTGACTGGAGCTCGTCAAAGGCAGGTCGGTTCAATGGGCAAGCTACCACGTGCTGGTAGAGGCAAACAGCTGATGGCTTTCTCGCTCCCGTCGCCGATTGGCTGCCGGTGTTCGACTGCTACTCGCTGGGTGTCGCTCGCGAGCGGGGCCTTGCGGCGCGCCGCGGACAAAGTCCAGAATATTGGGGCCACTATTTTATTTTTGGGCTCAGCTCGCTCGTATAATATTAAGGGGGGGGGGGGGGGGGGGGGGGGTGTTTGTTTAAGAAATAAAACACCATGGTACAAGAAAACTTGGAGGAAGAAGGGCCTAGTTGCTGGGATATGATTAAGGTTACACATTAGGAACAAAGGTGGCTGGATTTAATCATAATCAGTACGCCCTAATCAAATGACAACACTCTCAGACTGCATAACACAGTACTCAATTATGTATGTCTGTCTGTCTGCCTGCCTGTCTTTGTGTGTGTGTGTGTGCGCGCGCGTGTGTGTGCGCGCACATCATTTCTTTTATTCGTGCATTCTTTCTGTTGTTTTTGTTAAGCAGTGTTGACGATGATGTTATTGCAGCTGCTGCTGGGATGTCACCGTTGCTGTCCTCTGCATATGATGGCAGGGAGCATTCCCGGGAGACGGTAGTTGGTTACTGCTCAAGCATGACAACTGCTGCACTAAGTTGTAGGATGTTTGATGTTGGGTGTGGTTTCTGGGTTGT
This sequence comes from Cepaea nemoralis, assembly GCA_014155875.1. NCBI lineage: Eukaryota > Metazoa > Mollusca > Gastropoda > Stylommatophora > Helicidae > Cepaea > Cepaea nemoralis. Next base: position 10,891 of record JACEFZ010014059.1, read on the forward strand.
AGGTTGATGGTTGTATGCTGTTGGTTGTGTATTGCATGTTGTAAATTGCTCCTTGCAGGTTGTTGCTGGCAAGTTGCATATTTAACAGATTCGGTAGGCCTGGACCAAAGAAAACTGGATGTCGGAGAATGGTAAGTAGGGGTGAGTCACGGTTATGATGTAAACGTTCTCCATATGGTTGCAGACATATTTATACAATTAAAGGGTGTTATAATGGGGAAAGCTGCTGTATTGATATGTTAACTACAGTTTGATTTATCATCCCATGGCAGTTAATCAGTTAAGTTTGCATGTTGTCGGCTCCACTCTGCAGGTTACATGTTGTAGATTACATGTTGCCGAATCGAAAGCTCAATGTGTGGATGCCATCTGCAGACTGCATTCTTCTGGTTTCCGGGAGAACAGCCTGTGGTGAAGGGAAGGCCCAACATACGGAAGTGAGGCTAAGCAGCCATGTGCAGGACATGACGATTCTTTGGGTGCTCTGCAATTATGGAAGCCTCCTTGGATGGCGGGGAATGTCCGTGGTTTACTCCTGACTTCCGTTGAGGGCTGACCGGGGTGTCTTCAGCTGTTCTAAATGCGCCAGCTGGGGTGGGGATAACACAACAGTGAGAATCCTACGAAATACCAGGGAAGATATCCCGGTCAACAAATGTCTGAAGAAGACGTATATGTCGGCTGAAAGCTGCAAATATCGCAGCTATGCTGTAAACAGGCACAACACAATTACGTCTAAAACAACATACTGGACGGACGAAGAAGAAGAAGAAGAAGAAGAAGAAGAAGAAGAAGAAGAAGAAGAAGAAGAAGAAGAAGAACAAGAACAAGAACAAGAACAAGAAGAAGAACAAGAAGAAGAACAAGAAGAAGACAATTTCCTGTTGTAGGTTGTAAAATGGAAAGGGAAGACACGACACACAAATACCTTGGATGGCTGGGCCACACACTCACATCAGTACAGTGCACTAGAGGTACTAGCACGTGTATGGACTACGCTTGAGTTCATCACTGCACAATCACATAATCTCAATTTTAACATAATCACTGCACAATCACATAATCTCAATTTTAACATAATCACTGCACAATCACATAATCTCAATTTTAACATAATCACTGCACAATCACATAATCTCAATTTTAACATAATCACTGCACAATCACATAATCTCAATTTTAACATAATCACTGCACAATCACATAATCTCAATTTTAACATAATCACTGCACAAATCAACATAATCGCCATTTTACATAATCACTGCACAATCACATAATCTCAATTTTAACATAATCACTGCACAATCACATAATCTCAATTTTAACATAATCACCTGCACAATCACATAATCTCAATTCTTAACATAATCACTGCACATCACATAATCCTCAATTTTAACATAATCACTGCACAATCACATAAATCTCAATTTTAACATAATCACTGCACAATCACATAATCTCAATTTTAACATAATCACTGCACAATCACATAATCTCAATTTTAACATAATCACTGCACAATCACATAATCTCAATTTTTAACATAATCACTGCACAATCACATAATCTCAATTTTAACATAATCACTGCACAATCACATAATCTCAATTTTAACATAATCACTGCACAATCACATAATCTCAATTTTAACATAATCACTGCACAATCACATAATCTCAATTTTAACATAATCACTGCACAATCACATAATCTCAATTTTAACATAATCACTGCACAATCACATAATCTCAATTTTAACATAATCACTGCACAATCACATAATCTCAATTTTAACATAATCACTGCACAATCACATAATCTCAATTTTAACATAATCACTGCACAATCACATAATCTCAATTTTAACATAATCACTGCACAATCACATAATCTCAATTTTAACATAATCACTGCACAATCACATAATCTCAATTTTAACATAATCACTGCACAATCACATAATCTCAATTTTAACATAATCACTGCACAATCACATAATCTCAATTTTACCATAATCACTGCACAATCACATAATCTCAATTTTAACATAATCACTGCACAATCACATAATCTCAATTTTACCATAATCACTGCACAATCACATAATCTCAATTTTAACATAATCACTACACAATCTCATAATCTCAATCAACATAAACATCAGTGCACAATCACACAATCTCTATCATTATAAACATCACTGCACTATCACATAATCCTGATCAACATAAACACCACGGCACAATCACATAATCCCAATCATCATAAACACCACTGCACATCACACAATCTCTATCATTATAAACATCACTGTACAATCACATAATCTCTATCAACATAAACATCACTGCACAATCACACAATCTCTATCAACATAAACATCACTGCACAATCACACAATCTCTATCAACATAAACACCACTGCAAAATCACACAATCTCAACAAACAAACCACATTATATATCGCCAACTGCCATCTTGAAACATGCAAAACACAGAAACACAGCCGCACACAGCTACGAAGAAAACGGGGATTCATATGAAAAGACACGAAGAAAAGGCACGGGCGCCTGTAGGCAGCACTTGAATAACTTCTTTGGGAGAAGCAACACAAGGCTGGGAGAGCACAAAGAACGGGGCTAACCAACAGCTGCGGCAGAAGCAATGCTCTAGGAATCCCAATATAAACTAACACAAAGTAGTGCAGCTTTGCCGTCTCCGTGGCAAGGAAGTTATAGACGCGGTTTGTAACCCCGCTTACCCGCATTCGAAACACTGCTGCGCGCGATTTGGCAACATACCGCGCTGCGCTGGGTTTTAACGAATTGGTATGCGAGCTGATCGTTCAGAAACAATGGCTAACTACTGAGCGTAAACTTGCCAAGACATCAACAACGGAAGTTAAATGCTGATTTTGACAGCGATGTAAACAAAACATATATGCAAAAAGAAAAAGAAACAAAAACAAGTGCAGCTTTACGGAACAGAATTACGAGAAATACAGGACGTTACGGCGACTAGCCTCTACTTGTGTGTTATTATTTATTGTTTACATGTCCACAGCTTTACCGCAATTCCACTAATGTTATTCATATTTTAAAAAAGTCGCTTAAAAGTCGACAGGGTCGACTTCACTGCACCGTGTTTTACCCCATATGGCTCGGTCTCTTTCCGCAGCGCAGAAAGCGTCGCACCAAGCACGAACTCCGTAGCTCTAGCGACGACCCACAGGAGTCTCCGAAAAATTTCACTCGTGAGCCGAAGGACGCGGCCCGGAATCGAACCCACAACCTTCGGAACCCGAGTCAAACGGCTTGACCACTTAGCCACGGAGACTCCCATTTCCCATTCATATTTTAAGTATGCTTACAACTGCAACTTAGTGTACTATCTCCTCCAGTTAATCGTTACATGTTTTATTTGTGTGTTAGACTTCTTCTCCGTGATTATATATTGTGTTTTGTGTATGTATTTGTTTGCTGATGAAGGCTAGTCGCCGCAACGTCTTGTATTTTTTCGTAATTCTGTTTGTAAAAAAAAAAACAGTCGCTTAACAGTTGATAGCGTCGACTTTATTGCACCGGGATTTTATCCCATGTGGCTCAGACTCTTTCCGCAGCGCGGAAAGCGTCGCACAAAGCACGAACTCCGTAGCTCTAGCGACAACCCGCAGGGGTCTCCGAAAAATTGCACTCGTGTACCGGACGAGGCCCAGAATCGAACCCACAACCTTCGGAGCCCGAGTCAGACGGCTTGACTACTTCGCCACGGAGACTCATTCTATTTGTAAAGCTGCATTACTTTGTTTTATTTTATATTGTTTACATTTCCACAGATTTACCGCAGTTCCACCAATTTTATTCATATTTTATCTAGGAATCCCAACGCAGTAGGGAAGTCCGCGCTGAGATCAGACAATTACCAAACAATTATTTTCTCGTTCCGGTGTCTGTGGGTCTAGAGGTTAATTTTACTCTCCTCCGATATACCGGGTCGAGGGTTGGAGACTAGCCGCAGGCGATTTTGGGGGAGGTCGCTTGGCGGTGATTTCCATGGTATGAGAGTGTCGTTCTGAAAGCAATGGTAAACTCATTCATTCATGTGCCAGGCCGGAAAGCGTGGGCGGTCATGACTCGCCATTTCACTCGATCACCAGTGTCGTGGATCAGCTCAGTGTTCCTGTCTCGTCCATGCCATGTGGCCAAGCCACCCAGGTATTTTCCTCTCGGTCTTCCTCTTGGTCTGTTCCCTTCGATCTTGCCAGTTGTCACTAAGTTCTCCAATCCATTTCTTCTCATAACATGTCCAAACAATTTTGACTGTCTACGTCTAATTTCTCTAATCAATTTACGATGTTCATTTGTCTCCTGTGGTACTTGGTTATTGGTTTTTCTGTCTGTCCATGGTATTCTTTGCATTTTCCTCAGAAACCACATTTCTGCAGCCATCAGATGTTTTTCAGCTTGACTGCACATTGTCCAAGTTTCACATCCATACAAAAGAACAGGCTCTATGTATCCCCTCAACACTCTTTTTTCTCGTTTCAATTGACATCTTTTTATTGGTCAGAAAAAAATTGCCCAGTAAATCACAAACAGCCAACAAATGCTGGGGTATAATGCAACGTCCTGTAAAAACGACATGCAACTAGCTGTATGCTTGGGCCACACTTGTGCGACAATGTAGTGAGTCCAGTAACCGATCAACCAACAAATCCATCAACCAACCAGCCCATTAACCAACCAACCTACCAACTAAACTTACAATAGTAAACAAAACAAAAATAGAAATACCCACAACACTCTTTTGCACGCTGTGATGGTAGGGTATATGGTGCTAGTCTTCTATTTTTGCACGCTGTGATGGTAGGGTATATGGTGCTAGTCTTCTATTTTTGCACGCTGTGATGGTAGGGGATATGGTGCTAGTCTTCTATTTTTGTCCACATACACTGGAAGCCAGGTCAGGCTGCTGGATAATAGAAGGTTAAGATACTCAACAGATACTCCAAGACTACCCAAAATACAACATATCTTGGCAAACCTTCTGGCCTAGAGAAACAACAGTGGAAGATAAACTATATGGACCGCTGAGTGAACTAAAAAAAAAAAGGTGAAATTCAGACGATCTGGCAGCAGACCGCTTACGTTTTTTGTTTTTTGTTTTAATTTAGAAATGGTATAGGTGCCGGTCGTTCAGAAAGCAATGGCAAACTACTGAACGTAAGCTTGCCAATAGATCAGAACAGCAAAAAAATTTGGTGTTGACTGCGACGTCCTGTAAAGGATATGCAACTAACTAACTTATGGACTGATTTGGTCACAGGATTATTAATCTGAGTCTGGGATGGACAATAATTATAACTTCTCTTATCAGGTTGAACTGCATAAGGGTCATGGGAAAATAGCCGAGCCTGCCCATGTTAATTATAAAAACAAATCTGCCTTGATAAGAAATTTGAACTCAGGACCACTTTGTCGGGAGGGAAACGTCTAGCCACAAAACCACCATGGACAATACCCATCGACAATCAATTGAGTGCGTGAATGGAAGGACCTTGAACTATTGCCCTATCCCAGATGGTAATGAGTCCAGGTTAGTTTATCTATTACGGCCCGTCAGCCACTTGTAGCTCATTGTGTAAGCTGGAGGCACGTGATTGTGTTGTTTACCGTCAATTAATCCGCTCCTCCCTGAGTAGATGACATAATCTCCCGCCTCCCTCTTCAAACGTCAAACGGCACACAGCATACTAAAATTAACAGGCAGCTGGCATAATCACTGAAATTACACGCACGACTTCTTTCGGGGCATTGTCAGTTGACACTTGAATGCCTCAGCCCTGGGAGGAATCATACCAGCCCTGCCCTAAAGACTACAACCAGTCCGTATGTATTGAATTATGACTTTGTAACAACTTAATAAGTCTTTCCGCAGTTGTGCTGTAAAGTTGCCATACCAGTCAAGCACAGCACACAGGTTTCTGAGCTTGAAGACGGGAAAGAACGGTCAGCAACACAGTTCCCTCGGAGGTGATACTGGGGAACTGGTGGGCAGAAAGGACTGTACACCAACCCGACATGCACGGGTGCCAGCCTATCTCGCGGTGCAGATAACCTCCACCAACCGGCCAGCCGATTAACCAACCAGGCCATCAAACAACCAAAATAACCAACAACTAGTCTAATAATCAACCAATCAACCAACCAACCAGCCCACCAACCAACCAGCCCATCAACTAACACACCCACCAATCAGCTCACCAACAAACCAGCCCATCAATCAAGCAACCCACAAACCAGCCCACCAACTAACAAGCCCACCAACCAACCAGCCCATCAACAAATCAAACAAAGCAACAAACCAGCACAACAAATAACCAAACCAATCAACCAGTCCATCAATCGACTTACCAACCCATCAACCAAACAACCAGTCCACAAGCCAACCTACCAACTAAACAGCCAACGAACCGACTAAAAACCAACCAATCAAGCAACTAACCACCCAAACAACCAACCAACCATAAACCAACCAACCAACCCACCAACTAACCAACCAACCAGCCAGCCTAGCAAATCAACCAATCCGGCCATCAAACAACCAACCCAACCCAACCAACCAAACAACTTACCAAACAACTAGTCTAATAACCAATCAACCAACCAGACCACCAACCAACCAGCCTATCAACCAGTCTACCAACCAACCTGCTCATCAACCAACCAGCCCACTAACCAACTAGTCCATCAACCAACCAACCAGTCCATCAATCAACCAGCTCACCAACAAACCAGCCCATCAAACAACCAAACAAACCAACCAACCATCCAACCCATCAACCAAACAATCAGCCCAATAACCAACCAACCAGTCCATAAACCAACTTACCAACCAAACAACCAACCAGCCAATTAGTCCAGTAACCAACCAACCCATCAACCAACCAACCAGCCCCATAACCAACCAACCAACCTCCCAGCTTTTTTCCTGCCCTGAAGCTTTCTGCGCTTGTCACGTCTTATTTTACTCACCACATCTTGCCCTGTACTGTCATACTGGAAAGTCTTGACCGATGACTTGTGCTGCCTGGTTCTGCCTTTCTCCACCAATATACTGCAAGGGTGGTGGTTGCTGCCGTGGTGCCCTAGGACACCGCATCTACACACTGTAGTGACTGAAGGAGAAACCAGCGCCAGATCAATAGCACTGTCCTCATCACCTGGACGACTTGCTGTCCTGCTGACACAGCAACTATTGATACAAACTAGGTCAATGGTTTCAAGTGCAGTCTCTAACCCCCCCCCCCCCCCCCCCCCCCCCCCACACACACACACACATGTGTGTTGGAGGAAATGTTTCCCCGTGATCTGCCTTTAGTGTCAAGGCTGTGCTTCGACGATTTAAAAAAAAACAGCGCTCCAGGACCAGATGGCATAAGATATGACGACATCAATATGTGTACTGACAAGGAGCTAGAGAAACTAGCAGACATGCACAGCAACAGTATAGGGAGTGCTAGCGTCAATGAAGAGTTGTTACACAGCTATCTGATTTCCTTTCCGAAGCCTGGCAAAGACCACACAAAGATTCAGGATATAGAGTAATAACCATGCAGAATGCAATAGCCAAGCTGCTAAAGAAGTTAATTGCCAGAAAAATATAAGCCAGCTAGAGAGGCCAGGTGGTTTCCGACCTACTCTGGGAGGGTACCGTCCAAAATGAGAAACCTGGACCAATGCAGCAGTGTTTGCCCATGATGTACAGCAACAGTATAGGGAGTGCTAGCGTAAATGAAGAGTTGTTACACAGCTATCTGATTTCCTTTCCGAAGCCTGGCAAAGACCACACAAAGATTCAGGATATAGAGTAATAACCATGCAGAATGCAATAGCCAAGCTGCTGGAGAAGTTAATTGCCAGAAAAATATAAGCCAGCTAGAGAGGCCAGGTGGTTTCCGACCTACTCTGGGAGGGTACCGTCCAAAATGAGAAACCTGGACCAATGCAGCAGTGTTTGCCCATGATGTCTATGAAGGTTTCTACTCAGGCATTTGATGCAGAGACTGATCTTGAGGACGCGTACAACAGGGTACCATTGGATTTTTAAATGTTTCAGCATCTTGAACTCTAGACAAGTCTTCTCCTCCTTAGTTGTATTGCTACAGCCCTCTTCCAACGGAAAGTAGTCTTTAGATGTGGCAGTTGGACTTCAGAACCAACGATAATTTATCCTGGCCTACCACAGGGATCACCATTATCTCCGGTGCTGTTCAACGCCTACACTGTGAGAATTACCAGCGAGCAAATCATAGGACCGGGGAGGACATTGTCGTATGAAGACGATGTTTTAGTGTATCTTCAGGGTAAGGGTAGAGATTAGGTTGCTGTGGAACTACAAACCGAACTCAGTCACATAAGCACTTGGTGTGTTGAAGCTGGAGCAATGGTAAACCCAAGAAAGGCAACAGTGACCTAATTCTCTTTGAATAATCATATTGTCAACACTCCAACACCAACTGTAAATCTGGGTTCAGAGACGGTGGAAAGAACGCAGGCAATGAATAACCTGGGGATACGATTTGATCGAAGCCTAACTTATATTGAGCACGCAGACCAGGTGATAACAAAAGCTAAGCGGGGTTTGGATGCGATGCGGGTGATGGTGGCGGAAAACTGTGAGCAGCCCCATCTATGAATTCTTTACGAGGGTCTGATCCTCTCTGTTGTGGAGTATGCGATGGCGATCCTGACTCTCAGCCATAAGCAGATAGAAAGGATGGAAAGTGTGCAGAACGAAGCTATGCGCATTATTCTTGGATGTACAAGAGATACAGCATGCCAAGCACGTGCCTATTTGTGTCAACGGAAACACACTACATCCACTGCATAGGGAAATTAAGAAGGTAAAGGGCAGCAGGTTAAAAAGAGGAAAGTCATGGATGGGTCAAACCTAAGACATTCTTCAGCAGGTGTGTACACTTGAGGACTTACAACCTGGCGAGGAGTGGGTACACTCCTTTCAGTGTGCATCCAACTAGACAGGAAATGCAGACAAGAAAATCCAGCTGCTGTGGAGGCGGAAGTACAGGCTCTGATCTTCGAGAATTATTTAGAGGATACTGTTGTCATTTACACGGATGGGTCGGTCGTTCGAGGCGTGAGAAGTTCATGGGCGTTTACGGCTCAGGCCGAAGGTGAAACTGTGAAGGAAGAATCTGGCGCGTTTGCTTTTACCACAAGCAGCCTGACTATGGAAGGCATAGCAGTAAGTAAAGCAATAACATGGCTCGAGACACAGACATTCAATCGCGCATGTGTCCTTAGTGACTCAATCAGTATGCTCAGAAGGATAGAGATGGGGTGGGTCCGAAGAGAGTGTCTGCTGCCTCTGGAGCGGTCTCGGCTGGCAAAGATTAGTTTCATCTTCGTGCCAGGGCACGCTGGTGTAAGAGGGAATGCGCAGGCTGACTTGCAAGTAGGGCTACTGTGGAAGGCGGACGAGCCATGGACCAGGCAGGCATTCTGAATGCTCTACGAGAAGTAAGTCGTTTACTAGAAGAACCAAGCGATGACTGGGAGTCTACTACACCATGGTCAGGCTGCGAGAACAGCAAGTTAAAAGAGGTGTGGCCAAACAAGAACACTACGCAGCAGCCAAAGAAGAGTTATAAACCAACACAAAACTGGTGTCGTAAGCCGCTACACGCTGCGGGATGTGCTGAGAAGCGGATCCGAGCACTTATGACTGAATGGTTAGATGAGCAATGATGATGATCTGTCGACTACCGACTAACTCGACTAACTAACAGCAGCAGCAGCAGCAGCAGTAGTAGTAGTAGTAGTAGTAGTAGTAGTAGTAGTAGTAGTAGTAGTAGTAGTAGAAGTAGTAGTATAAGAAGAAGAAGAAGAAGAAGAAGAAGAAGAAGAAGAAGAAGAAGAAGAAGAAGAAGAAGAACGATTTGGTAATCCTAATTATTCCCCAGACACCACAAGCCATCGCAGTAATACAATGTGCAAAACTTGGCACGCATCGCCACCGGGCCAATATTACAACCTACACAAGTACGACAGTCGAGCAGGCGGCCTGGCGCGCTGTGCCTCGGGCAGCTTCGCACACTGCAGCCCAAGCTGAGGCTGCATTTATCGGCACAATAATCTGCTTAGCCCAGCAGTTGTGCCGGCAATAGTTGAAAATCAACGATTCTCTTTGTCCTTTTACCACGGACAACATGACAATCCCGTCCTTACTTGTGATCTAATACGGATATGGTTACTGATAGCAAGTTGGGCTATTTTATCCCTGTGCGTCTTGTGTCAGATAAATAACAGGTTAGGCATACAAAGGAAAGGGGGGTTCACGGAGGTAAAGCTGTTGACACGTAAACAATTGGGACACACTTGGAAAATATATTGGGAAGGTAGCGTCAAGAGATGGACCAACAGCGGCAGTCTGACAGAATGTCAGGGTGTATTTGTAATGTTGCCTGCTTGCTTGTGTTCGCTGGCTGTGAACTCCAGCGTGAAGTCCTGTATATCGGATGAAGAGATCCTGTTGTCCAACATCAGTGTGATGTCATACCGGACTGCGGCTTGCGTGAGTATCCATAATCCCATGTCTGGCTTATTAGTGTGCAGACTGGTGATTCCTCGCCGTGCAGGCAGATACTCTCCGATTTCGGAAGAATCGGCGAGCCAACTACGTTAGCCAGGACCCCGAAGGGACCTGTTGCCCAGGACGCGCGACTAGGACGTGTTAGTAGGTCTTGGCCAGTATAAAACCTGGCCTGATGCCTTGGAAACACCTCTGCGTCCCTGTATTTTTAATGACTGTGCAGTGTTTGAAAATATAGTCTGTCCAAGTTTCGTATTTGCCTATTATGTTGATGTCAATTGCTACGAGAAAATGAGTGTTGAGGTGCTACATACAGCCTGTACTTTAGAATGGATGTGAAGCGTGGACAATGAGGAATGCGTGGAAATGTGGTTTCTGAGGAGAATGCAAAGAAATGGACAGACAGAAAAACCAACGACCAAGTCCTACAAGAAACAAATGCAAATCGTAAATTGACTAGAGAAATTAGACGTAGACAGTCAAAATTTGTTGGACATGTTATGAGAAGAAATAAACTGGAGAACTTGGTGACAACTGGCAAGATTGAAGGGAAGAGAACAAGGGGAAGACAGAGACGTAAATACCCGGATGGCTTGACCACGTGGCATGGTCGAGACAAGAACATGGAGCTGATCCACGACTCTGGTGATCGTGTGAAATGGCGAATCATGACCGCCCACGCTTACCGGAATGGCACATGATGGATGGATTATTTATGTTGCATGAACTTTACAGAGAGTGAATACAAAACTTGGACCGGCAATATTTTCAAACACTGCAGTCATTAAAACAATACACGCTATACAATCAATGAATCACCCAAAAAAACGAGAAGTAGATTGTGAGCTTTACTAAAACACGACTACAAGAGACAAATTGGACGTTGCGGCCAAAGCCTTCGTCAGCACAGGACAAACAAATACAAACCAACACAAACCTACATGAAACACACTATGACAATATTGAACTACTAAACTAATTAAATGTACTCATCTGATTCTGTGTCCTTGCTTGGAAAGGGAAAGCTATACAATCAAGGCGAGCGACAGACGGTGTTGCAGATCTACTGCAGCCAATCATCTTTGTGGAGAGGGTATTTGATTAATTGAATGATTGATTGATTAGAAAATACAAAAAAATATAAAAGTACTCGAAGTGATGCAGCTTTACGAATCACAATTAAGGACAACGTAGGACGTTGCGACGGCAAGCCTTCATCGGCAACCAACACAAGAAAATACAACACATAAAAACGGGCAGACTGATCAACTGACTCCTGGAGAACGAACGAAAGAACGAACGAACGAACGAACGAATGAACGAACGAAAAAACAACTAAATCTCTCTCTCTCTCTCTCTCTCTCTCTCTCTCTCTCTCTCTCTCTCTCTCTCTCTCTCTCTCTCTCTTTCCGCTCTCTCTCTCTCTTTTTTTTCTCGCTCTCTCTCTCTGTCTCTCTTTCTTTCTCTCGCTATCATTGTGTGTGTGTTTGTGTGTGTGTGTGTGTGTGTGTGTGTGTGTGTGTGGTGTGTGTGTGTGCGTGAGTCATCTATGTCGTTCTCCCTATCTGTATCCCTGTCTCTATGTGTGTGTGTGTGTGTGTGTGTGTGTGTGAGTGGGGGGATGTTTGCTGTTCTCTCACTTTCTAAGTTGCATATCCCTCACAGGACGTTGCAGTCAACACCAGAATGTTACTGCCGTTTTTGATATCTTGGCAAGTTTTTACGTTCAGCAGTTTTGCCGTTGCTTTCTGAACGACTGGCTCCCATACCAATACGTTAACACCCGCGCGATACGGTCTGCTGCCAAATCGGTCGCCACTGTGTTTCGAACGCGGGTAAGCGGCATTACGAATCGCGTTCGCAACGCCATCGCCACAGAGACGACTCTCACTCTATAGCTGTCTCTATTTAGCTCTCTGTCTTTATTTCTATCTCTTTTTCCGCCTCTCACTCAGTCTGTTTCTTTAACAGTGTGTCTCGCTTTCTCTCACTAAATGTGTACACGCAATGAGTCTGTTTCTTCACACCTGAAGTGCTCAGCATCGGCCAGTAAGGAGTCTCCCCGTCAACTCATCCTTCCTTCCATTTATAAACGCCAAGTCCCCTCCTGACTGAGGCACAAGTCCAACACAACCCTTTCCCATAACATAATCCTAAAGTTATATGCGCCCAGCACAATCCTAACTGTATCTTCCCCCAACACAATCCAAACTGTATCTTCCCCCTACACAATCCAAACTGTATCTTCCCCTAACACAATCCAAACTGTATCTTCCCCCAACACAATCCAAACTGTATCTTCCCCCTACACAATCCAAACTGTATCTTCCCCCAACACAATCCAAACTGTATCTTCCCCCTACACAATCCAAACTGTATCTTCCCCCAACACAATCCAAACTGTATCTTCCCCCAACACAATCCAAACTGTATCTTCCCCCAACACAATCCTAAGCTGTATCTTCCCCCAACACAATCCTAACTGTATCTTCCCCCAACACAATCCTAAACTGTATCTTCCCCCAACACAATCCTAAACTGTATCTTCCCCCAACACAATCCATAACTGTATCTTCCCCCAACGCAATCCAAATTGTATCTTCCCCCAACACAATCCTAGCTGTATCTTCCCCCAAACACAACCTAACTGTATCTTCCCCCAACACAACCCTAACTGTATCTTCCCCCAACACAATCCTAACTGTATCTTCCCCCAACACAACCCTAAATGTATCTTCCCCCAACACAACCTTAACACACAATCCCCCCCACAAACACACACAATCCTAACACTTAATCCCCCCCCCCCCCCCAACGCAATCCTAAATGTATCTTCCCTTAACCTCCCCCCCCCCCCCCCCCCACAAACACACACACACAATCCTAACACTGTAATCCCCCCCCCCCCCAACACAATCCAAACTACCTTCCCCCAACACAATCGAACATTTATATGCGCCCAACACAATCCTAAATTTACCTGCATTTGCAAGTTAGCAGTGTCCTGTCCCTGTGCTCGAAGCTACATTGGTTAAACCAAATACCTATCATTGTACAACCTAGCACGTTCAAGGGGCTTTAGCCGGCCAGCCACGCCTCGGACCCCAGGCTCGATCCCACATTGTAGGATTACACGCCCCACAACAGCCGCGCCATAGCTTATCATTTTCTAATCATTATTATTTGCCCTGTGCTCTTTTTCTCCCGATGTCCCAAACAGGGTTTATTTTACTGAACTATTTTAAAACGTGACCTGCGGTGGGATAGTGGTTCCTGTGAGGACCTTCACAGGTCCGGGTTTAACGAACGAAAGAAGAAGGTGTGGGTTCAACGCTCAGTAAAGACGGGATTACTTTTGTTTTGACCATTACGGGTATGGGGGTTGACTCAGTCGCATACAAATGGGTACCACACAATGTCCTCGTGGTTGGAAGGAACACTGCCCGGGCCAAAAGAGCGACGAGGAAAACAACTGACCACCCCACCTCTGTAGGTGAAAGTCTAACACTTCACGACGGCGTCTCTGACATTGAGGTTAGCGAACGCAGTGTCACATTATTAGACAAACCGGGTCGACGGATCGCAATCAGCCGGTGGCGGTTTGGAAGCAGATCGCTTTGCGTTGATTTCGATGGTATGGCCGTCGGTGGTTATGTAAACAATGATAAACTAAAGAAAGTAAAACTGCCTAGTAAATCACAATTAACTACTGTGGTTGACTGCGACGTCCTGTAAAGGAACGTGCAACTAAGTTGAACACTAGCCACCTTAACGGCATTAACTGGTGTGTAAGTATGTACATTACCCATTTACACGCCTCCAAGCTCACTTGGCACAATGTGTACAGGGTCGAGAACAGCACAAGTGAAGTCAGACAACCAAGTAATGGGATTATCTGGAAGCGTCACGATCAACCCAAGGCTTAAATACTTCATGGCCATCTCTGAATTGCAAGCTGTCACTGATTCCAGAACAGTATTACAAACATAAGAAAGAGGAAAACAGCTTTTTTTTAAAAAGCCATATGACGAGAAGAGAGGCATTGGAGAATAACGTGACAACTAGAAAGATCGAGGGGAAGAGAGGCAGAGGTAGTTCAAGAGAAATGATGCTGGATGGATTGAGACGGTGGCATGGAGGAATATCAACAGCGGAGTTGAACCAGAAAACCAAACACCCAGATCTGTGGAGAGTCATGAACGTGCACGCCAGCCGGCATGGTAGTTGATGATGATGACTGATTCTTCCCCACGCCTCTCTCACGGAACACCACCAGCGTGGAGGTTCGTGAAGTTTTGAGAATTCCAGAAGCTAAAGTGTTAGAGTGCGGTTGTAATGATGGGTTGAGTGGCATAGTTATGAGAATCAGCTAATGTGTTAGACTGGGGTTGTAATGATGAGTTGGCTGGTACAGTTATGAGAATCAGCTAATGTGTTAGACTGGGGTTGTAATGATGAGTTGGCTGGTACAGTTATGAGAATCAGCTAATGTGTTAGACTGGGGTTGTAATGATGAGTTGGCTGGTACAGTTATGAGAATCAGCTAATGTGTTAGACTGCAGTTATAATGATGGGATTGACTGACACAGTTATGAGAATCACGGACTAACTTGTTAGAATGTGGTTATAATGATGGGTACACCGCCCTATGTGTGCGACCCCGCTGAGATTATACGTGTTAAATAGTGCACAGAATTAGACAGCCTCAGGGGTCGGGTTTATCTGGCCGTGTGACCAACATTGGAGGCTAGAAACCAGGTCACTAATCTCGTAGACATGATGCGCCGTAGACCCAGCTGGGGATATAGAAGTGCAGTAGTGTATAGTAAAACCCCTGAGGCCAGTAGTATAACGTTTAAAAGTCCAATGGGACCTGGCAGGCCCAGCGGTCTATTAATATTATCGTCTGATTCTTTGTTGTTTTCCTTTGTACTGCGCCTGGTGTAAGCACCCAATAAGTGGGCCGAGACAGATCGTACTCTTGGTTCTTTAGGTTCTTAACATGTGTGACTGTGTGTGTGTGTATGTGTGTGTGCAAAGTGCGTGCGTGTGTGTATGCATGACTGTGATAGTGTGTGTGTGTGTGTGTGATAGTGTGTGTGTGTGTGTGTGTGTGTGTGTGTGTGCATTCGCGCTCGTGTGTAATTGTGTGCACGCCCTTGTGTGTGCGTATGTTCTTGAGTGTTTATGTGTGTGTGTGTGTGTGACGCTGTGTATGGATGGTTGCGTGTATCTGTGTGCGTGCAGGCGCTTGTGTGTGTCTGTATGTGTATTTGACTCTGGGTGTGTGTGTGTGTGTGTGTGTGTGTGTATACATGCCCTATGTGTGTAGGTATGGATACAAGCTGGAAGAAGAGAAAAGAGGACGGTCGTGGATGGGTCAAGCCGAAGACATTCTTCAACAGGTGTGTTCACTTGAGGACTTAGAACCTGGCGAGGAGTGGGTGCAAGTGCCAACAGACTTCTGCACATCCTTTTCAGTTTGCATCCAACTAGATAGAAAATGCAGACAAGAAAATCCGGCTGCTGTTGAAGCTTAAGTACAAGCGTTGATTTTCGAGAATTCGCTAGACGGTGACGCGGTCATCTACACAGATGGGTCGGTCGTCCGACATGTGAGAAGCTCATGGGCCTTTACAGCTCGGGCCGGAGGGAGAATTGTGAAGGAGGACTCTGGTGCTTTCACTGAAACCACAAGTAGCCTGACCATGGAAGTCATGGCAGTAAGTAAAGCAATAACATGGCTCGAGACACAGACATTCACTAGGGCTTGTTTCCTTAGCGACTCAATGAACATGATCAAGAGGATAGAGGAGGTGTCGATCCGAAGAGAATGGTTGCTGCCTCTGAAGCGGTCTCGGCTGGCAAAGATTAGTTTCATCTTCGTGCCAGGTCATGCGGGAGTACAAGGAAATGAGCGGGCTGACAAGCTCGCAGGTGAGGCTACTGTGGAGGGCGGACGCGCCATGGACCAGGCTGACATTCTGAATGCTCTACGAGAAGTGAGACTTTTGCGAGAACCAAGTGATGACTGTGAATCTACAACAATGGCCAGACTGCGGGAGCAGCAAATTAAAAGAGGGGTGGCCAAACAAGAACACTACTGCAGGAAGCCAAAGAAGATTGATAAACCAACACAGAACTGGCGTCGTTAGCCGCTACACGCTGCGGGATTTGCTGAGGAGGGGATCCGAGCACTTATGGACTGAATGGTTCGATGTGCAACGAGGATGATCTGTCGACTAACTAACTAACTAACAAGCTGGAAACAGAAAGGCGATGAAGAAAGGCACTTGTTACTTACCCCTAAGTCGCATGAAAACCAGCAACCAAAGCGAGACAAAGTGCAGGAGGTCCATTGCAATTACTCATTGAGGTAAGAAGAAGAAGAAGAAGAAGAAGAAGAAGAAGAAGAAGAAGAAGAAGAAGAAGAAGAAGAAGAAGAAGAAGAAGAAGAAACCGCACCATGACACACATAAAGAGACGCCCAGGATTACTGTAATCATACAAGTATGTGGATTTCACACATTCCTGTGATCAAAGTAATTCTGGGTGGCATATTGTATGTGTCTAAATCCGTTTCTTCTCCTTCTTCTCCTCCTCCTCATCTAGCGCAACATGGGGGGGGGGGGGGGGGGAGTGAAGCTACCACTAACAACGCCACCATGTATTAAATATTATAAAATAACAAACAGTAATGCAGCTTTACAGAACATAATTTTGGAAAACAGTGTTCTGTAAAGCTGCATTATTTCGTGTTATTGTATATTGTTTACATTTCCCCAGCTTTACCGCAGTTCCACTAATGTTATTCACCATGTACTAACATATTCAGTGCCACACAAAAAGAAGGTTAGGACCAAACAAGCACAGATGGCGGAAAATGGGAAGTAAGGGCTGTGCCGTGCGGTAGATTTTCTCAGTATCATGCAAGTCTTCGAAATGCCGCCTGTTACATGATTTTTATTTCTTTAAAAATCAAGCCCCCTTACGTAACGGTCGCCTCTCTGTGTCATAGCCATGAATAGTGGCGTGTGATAGTTATGACTTAAAATATGGTAGCAGACATGTTGTGTTACAACGCAATGACAACATCTCGGAGACATAAGCCCGTGGCAGATACGGAAAGTTGCTTAAGACGATTAATCATCCCATGGCACTGAATCAGTTAAGCAGACCAAAGCTTGCAGCAGATGGCTCTTCTTAAGTCTTCAAGGCCGGGGCCGCCAGTACCGGGGGTCGATATTGAGCCAACATTATGAGGTCACTTCTACTGAACGGCTTCTTTCGTCTTGAACTGGTGTTACACACATTTTGCACGTCTTATGCAGGACGTTGTAATTAACCCCAGGTTGATATTCTAGGCTTCACTGTGTGAAGATGTTTACCCCCCCCCCCCCCTCTCATTATATGACCACAGACAACAGCCTGCCCTTCTCGTGTATGGCTTAAAAAAGTCTTAAAGTCTTAACAGTCGAGACGATCTACTTCATTGCCCCAGGTTATATCCCATATGGCTCGGTTTATTTCCGCAGGATGGCCTATCGAAAGCGTCGCATAAAGTACGACCTCCGTAGATCCGGTGACGACCCCCATGAGTCTCCGAGAAAAATGCACTCGCGAACCGAATAACGTAGCCTGGAATCGAGCCTGGAATAATGATGGGAATGGTGATAATGATGACGATGGTGATGAAAATAATAATGACGATGATGGTGACGATATTAATGATGATGATGACGATGACGATGATGATGATGATGATGATGATGATGATGATGATGATGATGATGATGATGATGGCATACATTAAACCACACACAGTCTTAGACACAGAACCGGAGAAACAACAATACAAAGAAGAGTTGACGAACCAGGAAGAAGATTAAGGAGGCCAACCAAAAATATGGAAGAAATTAGTACAAAAGGAGTCGTGACGCGAGCAGCAGTTGTGGAGCAGAGGAAGTGGAGGAGGCGGAAAATGAACCAGTGGAAGGAGAAGAAGAGGAAAACTGGCCGTTAATTAATAAGGGTTGACGACTTTGCAGACAGTACACATTAAACAAACGGGCTGCAAGCATGCATATCCTGTCCAGAATCTAGAACTCACACAAGAAACAAATCTGCGTAATCCGAGAAGAGATCGCATCTATCCTAGGTGAGCATGGGCAGTAAGCAAGAAGACATCAATAAACAAATAATTAAGTAAATAAATGCAAGGACGTGAGAATGGACGGGGATAAGAGAGAGAGAGAGAGAGAGAGAGAGAGAGAGAGAGAGAGAGAGAGAGAGAGAGAGAGAGAGAGAGAGAGAGAGAGAGTCAGACAGACAGATAGACAGACAGACAGACAGACAGATAGACAGAGTACATATAGTGACAAAGAAAGAAAGAAAGAAAGAAAGAAAGAAAGAAAGAAAAGTGGATAGTAGAGAGTAAAATAAAGAAAGAAAGAAAGAAAGTAAGAAATACAGAAAGAAAGAAAGACAGACAGAAAGAAAGAAAGAAAAGCGGATAGAAGAAAGTAAAAGAAAGAAAGAAAGAAAGAAAGAAAGAAAGAAAGAAAAGAAAGAAAGAAAGAAAAGAAAGAAAGAAAGACGATCTGAACTCCAAAGCACCGGACTCCACAGCTAAAACGCAGTCTTCCCGTGGCTTCACCAACCAACCAACCAACCAACAAATTAACCAACCAACCAACAAATTAACCAACCAACCAAACAATTAACCAACCAACCAACCAACCAACCAACAAATTAACCAACCAACCACCCGATCCAGTTTGCTACAAACCCACAACAACAAAACAGATGACATAGCCCCACTATCAAACACAACTTCCCTCTTGGTGACCACGAAATCCCTCCCCCCGCACCACACGCAATACTGTTTTCCGCTTTTGCTCAAGGACGTCGGAGCTATTTTTATCCGACCTTCCGTTAGACATCCGCCATTATTTCTTTTGTGTAGTTGGCAACAAGATCAGGGCATTCGGTAGAACTAATTATACATAACAATGCATTTACTTCTTGCTTGGCCGTTTCCATTGACATTACGCATTCCTCTTCTATATATAGTGACAACATGGACGTTGCATCTAGAACATGCATCAGCATGCAAACGACAAATATACACTGGAACTATATATATATATATATATATATATATATGTGTGTGTGTGTGTGTGTGTGTGTGTGTGTGTGTGTAACCGCATAAGGAGAGATAGAGAGTAAGATAGGGCGCAACGCTGACTACTTATGGGCCATAGGAGAAGATAAGAATACAAAGAAGACAAAGAGAAACTCATCTTATCTCCACGGTTAAGAAGAAAATAATAGGTATAAGACAGAAGAACTTCAGGATTCTAGCGGGGAACTATAACTTAATGCATGTTCCAGACAATGGATCACTGAGATGGGCTGAACCAACATCAATGAATGGAACATACAATGACTAACATTACTAGAACACCAAAAACTAAACATAACACAACAACAAAGACTAGATACACAAGATAAAACCAATATGCATGGGTCTTTATTGTCCACTCTCGTAGCTCATATTCACAACTGTGCGGATACAAAATAAGATTTCTTATAGGCAAGACAATGAACACTCCGTATCACTGACATTCATATAGGAAGTCTGCCGCATATAGCCAGACCTGTGCCCGTTGTGGCCGAGCCTACAGGGTGCTCCTAAACCCTGCTACCATACCTATACAGCCGGATGACCAGGACTGGACAATAGAGACCATTACTTGGAAAATAGAAAGTAACACAACTCTAAATCTGAGTATGAGCCTTACAGTGAGGAGACGGGACTCACTATGGATCCCTGTAGTACAAAGCGGAAATAAATGGATTGAGCTACAGATATTGCCAGACCCCTGTGCCTCAGCCAGATCCAATATTGTGCCTAATGCCACCAGAGAAAGTCATGTCCCCAAACCGACTGGGACACATTACCAAAACAGGACCACAACTTCAAAAATAGAGGCATAAACCTGAGTATGAAAGCTAATAAGTGAACCGAGACTTACTCTAAAAAGTATAACTCTGTAAAATATAAAAATCACTATTGGATCTTGGGGGGAGGGGGAAAATGTGAGGTAAGGGAAAAATTGGAGGTGAGGAAAAATGGGGATAAACAAAAATAAAAAAAA
>JACEFZ010014060.1:5000-25000 GCA_014155875.1 Cepaea nemoralis
GTTGACCTAACAAAATAGATTCCAAAAGATGTACTGGAAAGTAAAAGCCGTATCCGTGGCATGATATTGACCACTTCACAGCCAAATGCCTGTAGTTTATACAAATATGGTTATAGCAACATACACCCAGTACGTCTAAATGCTTGGAAAACCATCCTTTACTTGCGTTACTTCCTTATTATTCACTGGCACAGGAATGGAGCATAATGGGGACGACCCGTTGCCGTGAAGTTGGAACCTCTACTAACTAACTAACTAACTAACTAACTAACTAACTAACTAACTAACTAACTAACTACTAACTAACTAACTTATTATCCTGGTATAAATATTAATCATTGTCGTTGTCCAGACATTTGCTTTCCTGGATGGTTTAAGTATTCCTCGATTTGATTTGGCTCATTGCTTCCCTGGATGGTTTAAGTATTCCTCTATTTGATTTGGCTCATTGTTTCCTAGCCGGCGCCGTGGCGAAGGGTTTACTAACGTCATTCGCAATCTGACATCTCGCGTTCGAAACACAGCTGCATGCGATTTAGAAATAAACCACGTTGAGTTGGTTTTCATACAGTGGTATAAGTGCTGGTGGTTAAAAAAGTAGTTAGAATCTACTGAACGTAAACTTGCATAGAGCAAGCCGTCAAAACATAGTGGGGGTGACTGCGACGTCCTGTAAAAAACGTGCAACTAACCATCATTGCTTCATGTCTTTCTCTTCTGCTACTCTATCGTTGTATTTCCCGCTTATGAAACAAGGCTGCTGTTGACACTTATTTCTTTCCGTTGCGCTGGCTTAAACATTTCTTTGGCGCACATATTTCCATTGCTGATAAATTTAATCTGTGTGACAATAATTTGTTCGTTTTCTTTTGAATTCATTATTGTTAGTAATGCATATGGCGTTATGACGATATTATTTTGTGTGTTCAGACATCGCTAGTGTCATTTGAGATCTCCTCTCATTAAATCCTCCCTGTCCAAGCAAGCGCTTGGCGTTGGTTTAAATGTTAGTGTCAGCAACCGATGTTTCAGGCATCACAGGATTACTTCTCTCGCACCACACAAGGAACTTGCAAGTCGTGTGAGAGGAAATGGATGATACATTTTATTGCCGTTGGCTCTTTACATTTACAAAACAGTCGCTATCAAATCACACACAAAGCCACAGAATTGCCTATCACTAGTTTCCTAACCCTATTGCTAATCTCTATCTACTTGGCTACAGAAACCCCTATCGACACTAAACGGTGCGCTCGCTAAGAAGTCAGTCCCCAGTCTGACTTTCCTACTCGCGTGGCTACACAGCACGCGGAAGGACCTTGTGCGTCCTTCGGCTTTTTGCGTGCTGTCACACTCAGCACGCTTATAGCAGCCGTCTCCTATTGAGTGGCAATCCACTTCTCCGTGGCTATCACGTAGGCTGTGATTCTGCCGTGACCAGAGTACCAACTATCTGGTCGATAGCCTCCGTGTCTCATGAGAGAACTAGTTAATAGTCCCCCTTCCTATCACCTACCCTGCCCTCATATCGGGGCACTGTGTTACCTCTGATCTACTTGAGGTTGACCACTCTTCCCGGTGGTCTTCTAACTTGAGGCAGACCTCAGACCTCTATACTTCAGTCTTTGACACACACCCTCCCCTCCTGTGTTGCGTCACCAACTTTGACTCATTGGTTGTGACGCAAGAGGTTTCTAAAAAATTAGTGTATCTAATTTTTTTGTCAAAGACTGCTGATAACCTGGTTTTGGGTAACTGAATAGACTTCTACTGACTATTGTCACAATGTAGTATCACTTTACTTGGCTACTGGCAATCGCCACAAACTTGTCTGGTTGGCGTGAGCCCTCTTCTCAATCGCAATATTATATTAATTAGAGGTATGTCTGAACCGGACCATTGTCTTATAAGACCTGCCCTCAAATAGTAAATTAACTCACTACCCATACAAAGTTGACTTTCTTAGGGTCAACACATGAATTGCTTCATGTCCCCCATATAATATTAAACAACCATTACATAAGCTGTGTGCGACAGGCTTTACCTATCTCGCTTCCGCGTGTAAAGTTATCTTTCACTGTTAAGTTAGAGTTTCGTTGTCTATTGTGTCCCCTGACCCCAGTGTTATCTCCCTTTGATCTACCAAAATGTATGCAATTTACATGTTTGTTTTCCTGGATGTTTGCGTGTTTGGATCTAACTAATAGTATAATCTAACTTCTAACATGTGTCTATTTATGATATGTATGTAAGTTAGTTTTCAAGTGCCATAATTCGGTTAAATGCGGCCATAAACAAGTGTATAACACTAATTCGTGACTACGTTTCCGTCTTATGAGACTTAAAATACTTTCTCTAAGATCTACACTAAACTACACACAACACATTCAAGACAGCACACCTTCAACATCGAAAGCAAACACCTGACGCAGACAAAAAATAAAAAGTCGCGCTGAGCGGCAGAAAAAATCCGCTGACTGATCTCACTCTCTCTTGTATAATTTACATTTGCTCTTACTTTCACACTTCTGTCACACATCTTTTACCCTCACAATTCTTTAAAAACCTTGGAGTGACACTGTACAAGTTTGGCTCAGTTTGAGAAAGTTGAGCTTAATGAATGTGCATAAATTGATGCACGAGTCATGTATTTACAAACTATTTACATGTAAGAAAAAGGGTTGATGGTTTTTACCCTGATATTATTACTGACCACATTCTACTGAAATAAATTCTACTCTAAATACTGAAATACTAATACTAGTTCTATAAATATGTATTTCATGTGCTTCCTACTTTAATCTAATTTCAGGGAAGTAATCTAACTATTTAAAATGAAATTGATGTGAGATGAGTTATGTACCTTTCTGAAATGGGTAATGTGAAATGTAATAAATTATGTACCTTTCTAACATGGGTAATGTGAAATATAACCAAATTATAAATAATGTTTTTAAATGAAACAAAATATATGATTGATATTTCTACTCTAAATGGTGTAAATGATGTATGTTTATTTGTATAATCCTTGTATCCTATTCGGTGTAAACTAATTATAATACTAAATGAACAAGTTTGTTAAATGGACTGGTTCATTAAGATGGAATGAACTCAAATGACATGAAACAAAGTGAAATGTAACAAACTAAATGGTAGTATTACTATCTAAACTTTTTATCCTAGTTATAATTAGCTGTTATTACGTTTAAATTACTATCCTAATCTACTTTTAAGCTAAGTAAGTGGGTAAATTAATGATCTATCTAAACTACTAAAAAAAAATGAAAACTATTATATTTCGTAAATCTAAATGTATCTTAGAGTGACCTAATCTAACTATAATTTATCACTACATTAAAACGTTATAATACATATCACAATAAGTCTATATATACATGGTATTTAAATACCTCAGGTTAGTCGTTGCCCTAATGTTTAGAAATTGCTTTCATTGGCATAGTATATATACACAATTGTCCTGGGTATATTAAATACATTACACAGTCATACTTGTGTCCTATGGGTATTGCACCTGTAGAGTTCGCTGGTGTCGTAGACAAGTATTTTCGTGTCTGTTATTTATGTACTGTTCTGACACTGTTTTTCCCTGCTTAACACAGATGATTCACCGGAACACATATGGAGCTTAGTATGTAACGAGCTGTCTTAGTTCACACGGTGATATACTTGTTCTCGGAGCACAGTTTTTATTTTGCTGTCTACGGACATATGGTAGTTCACTGTTCTTAGTACATAGTTCAGAACATAATGTCTATGTATTTGTAAAATATTTCACATAGAATATTCTAATGTACTAATTTAACCTATATTACTCTACATTCTCATGTGGGATCTCCGGTATTTCTACCTCAGATGGTCGACTAAGGGTATCAGTTAGAATGTTGTCCTTACCCTTAATATGCTCTATACTAAAAGTATAATTTTGTAGTATTAACGACCACCTGTAGATACGGTCATTCCGATGCACACCACTTTGTATGACCGTGATTGGGGAGTTGTTAGTCTGGACAACGAAGTGAACACCCGCTAGAAATCGATGCAGCTTCCTCACCGCATAGATGACGCTTAGGGCTTCCAACTCTGATATGGAATATCTGGCTCAGCAGGTGTGATCTTGCGGCTCACGTAGCAAATCGGATGGAAGATGCCATCATAAAACTGGCCTAGTACTGCAGCGATGGAGATCCTGCTGGCATCTGTCCTAAGATAATAAACGAGCCTAGGATTAGGCAAGCGGAGGATTGGTACATTACTAAACAGGATTTTCAATTTTGACAATGCAGAAATTAATAATGCATCTTTGACATCTAATTTTACAGATGCTTTTAAAACATTTGAAAATACACTTGTAATTTCAGCTAAGTTTGGTATGAACTTGCTATAGTAATTTACTAACCTCAAAAGGCTTCTGACCTGCTTCTTTGTTGTAGGCATGGTCAGGTTCATAATTTTGGTAATAATTCTATTGTCAGTTTTTAGTTGACCTTGTGAAATGACATGACCCAAAAAATCAATTTCTTGTAGGCCCAATTCGACTCTGCTCGATTTGACAGTGAGACCGAAGAGTCGCAACCTGTCGAAGACATGTCTTAGTTTCAGTAAGTGTGTTGTCCAGTCATCTGTATGGACACATATATCATCTATATACGTCACTGTATTCGTCACTCCATGAAGTAAATCTCTAGTTAAGCGTACGAAAGTGGCAGGAGCGTTTCGAAGTCCGAAAGGAAGAAAACGCCACTCGTAAAGTCCTAAAGGTGTTGAAAAAGCAGTAAGATGAATGGATTGAGTCTGCATAGGGACCTGCCAATATCCCTTAGTAAGATCTAATTTAGAAAAGATTTTGGAGGTGGACATGTCAAGAATAAGATCTTCGCAGGAAGGAATTGGTTCTGCGTCGATCTTAGTGACGTTGTTGAGCTTTCTGTAGTCCACACACAAACGAATTGTGGAGTCTTTTTTCTTAACTAGGACGATTGGAAAGGAGTACTCAGATGTAGATTTCTGGATGATCCCACTAGCTTCTAAATTAAGAATTTCCTTATTTAGACTTTCTCTATAGCTGAGTGGGATAGAGTACGGCCTGCATTTAATAGGCTTAGAGTCCGAAAGAAGAATGGAGTGCTCGATTCTGTCCGTCCTACCTGGAATGTCAGAAATATGTCTTTATACTCCGTCACTAATTCTATTAATTGTCGTCATTGAACGTCTGTTAGTCCCTGTTCTATCCTTATGCTATCTAATGTTGCAGTCTTGTCTACAATTGGAACAGGTAGTTCCATTCCGTCGTCGTCTACCTGATTCAGTACGGTAGTGGTGCTAAGTGCGTTTTCTGTAATCTCACTAAGTGTATGCATCTCGTCGGATTTGCCAGTCTCGCTAACTAGTGTAGTTGCGTTGTGTACGTCTGTCGTCTCATCACTAGGTGTGGGTGCACTGTGTTCGTCTGTCTTTACTTCTGTCTCTTGTCGTGAAAAGTAGGGTTTCAACATGTTGACATGAAATATCTTTAAGTGTCCGTTTATCGATATTTCATAGTCGACATCTGAAAGTTTTTTTATCACCTTGAAAGGCCCTTGCCATGAAGTTACCATTTTATTATGCTTGTCTGGTAGTAGCATTATTACGTCTTGATCAGTTTCATGTGTTATGGGTCTAGCACTTTTGTTAGGACTGTGATGTTTGAGGATATCTGCACTGTTCACTGGAGTGAAACCATTCTTCTCCTCCCAGACAGATATTTCTTCATCTGTACAGTGCCTTAACTGGGATAGACACCCAAGAATTAAATCAGTACAAGGGTTGTCTAGTATTGCACAAGCAAAGGTACCAGAAAGGAACGGGGTGTTTATACGGGCTCTTGCCAGAGGATATATTTCTATATTACCAGAAAAAGTCCGGCATTTTACAGAGTCACCAGTATAATCCTTTGGATTAACAAGTTCCTTTTTCTCACCAATAATAGAGCTCCCACTGTCAAGCAAACATCGGCATGGCTTATCATTGACCATTGCAGAGTGAAACAATAGATTGCCTCTGGAGGCTAAAACTGCATTTGCATTCTCTACGGAGGATGTTACAATATGCCCACATGTAAGTTTGCCGTCTGCATGAAATTGGTGACATTGGTCACAATTGTCAAAGCTTAATACATCATTCACACAACACACATCTTCAGATTGCTTAAAAGGTAATACATTCTCGATATCACACTCAGTCTCACTACCACTATCAGAAGATGTATCAATCAAAATAGCATTGTTGGCTTTCATACGTTGGCGGCCAAGGCACTTATTTGAATAATGGCCGTAGCTGGAACAGAAGAAGCATTTGACTGCACGCCTGTATGCAGTTCTCTTGTTTTGTTGCTTCTTAATGACATTCTCAAGATGTGCCGGATAGTTAGGCGATTTATCACACATAGAATAAGTGTCATGCAAACGTTGACAGTAGATACATTTTGACACTTTCTTATCTTTCTTGTCGACTCTATGAAATGGTTTTCTATTACTCTGATAGTTTTTAGGTTGGTCCTTTACAAAAGAAACTATTTCAGAGTCGCTATTTGAAGTCTTAAAAATATCTCTATTTGAGGAAAAATATGCAGAGCCTTTCTTTTCAAATTGTTCTATGGTCTCAATGTCTGACTGCTGCAGGAATTTAGCAAAAGGAGATGGTATGGTGGATATGACTTTATCCATGGCTATTAAATTTTTAAGTCTGTCAAAGTCTTTTCCTATGTTAGCTGCATTAAGCCACCTATTTAGTACACTTTGGACATTTGAGACGTAATCAATGAAAGTCTCACTAGGTTTTGGTTTTAAATTTGAGAACTGAACCTGATACCCAGGGGCATCAAGTAAAAAGTGTTGCATTATCCTATCATGGATGTACTGATAGTTAGATCTAAGATCAGTTGGTATTGATTCTATCACTTTAAGGGGCTCACCACTCAGGTTCTTCATATAAATCATAGCCCACATCTCTATTGGAACTTGGTGGTATGTAAACTGATACTCGACATTTTCTGTCCAGGCTGATATGGAATCTTCTTTACAGAATGGTTTAATAATATTTTTGTATTTATTGAACTTATTTTCTTCTTGTTGACTTTTTAGTTTAGTAGCAGAGATCTCTACGTGTGAGTCTACATCCATACCTTTCATCTTTAACTGTGTCTCTGATTCTACTTGTATTTGTTTTTCCTTAACTCTTGCCATTTCATCTATCTCTTTTGCTTTAGTTCTCTCTCCTGATCTAATTGCTTTTGCTTTAATTCTTTCTCTTGATCTAATTGCTTTTGTTTTAATTCTAATTCTTTATGTTTAATTTCCTTTTCATGTTCTAACTGCTTCTGTTTAATTTCTAATTCTTTTTGTTTTGTAATCTCAGCTAGTTCTGCAATCCCCTTTTTGTGTTGTCTTTCCTGTTCTCTTTCTTGTGCGCGTTCATCTCTCTCAGCATCCTTTGCTTCCTTAAATTTTTGATCAGCATATTGCTCTAAGTCCTTTCCTGTGTATTGTAATTCCTTGCCTGCTTTTATGAAATCAGCTAAAGTTGCCATGTTGTTGGGAGAGTAGATAGATTTGACAGGCACTCAAATATCTACTCACTTATTTATCTTAGATACGGCTTATTTATCTTAGATATGTTATGTTTCTTAATCTCTGAGCACTACAAATTGTACTCTTAGTTTATAACCTGGAAAATTTTATCCTGAAAAACAGAGCACAAAAATATGCTAATGCATCACACGCTGAAAAAGAGATGCATTATTAATCACATTGCATGCCAAATACGTTGAGTATACTCATCTTAATGTTCCAGAAAATCAGGCACAATCGTTTGGCAACTCAGGTCCCCTCGTTTGGCACTTCGGCATACACACGAGTTACTTTTCTAACCAGCTGTTGTTCACCCTGGTTCACAGAGCAGCAACAATTAACCAATTGCAAACGACATATAATTTTCGACAATTTGGTACAATCACAATGACATGCCCCCGGACAACTACAATGTAGTTTAATTAATATTAAATGTCAATGTCCTGTCTTCGTTCTAACGTCTTATGCCTTTCGTTCCTAATCTAGTTTAATCTATGGAAGTGTTGTGCAGACCAAGTCTAATTTGCATAGCCAAAAGTAGTGCCATCGCGACGGTAAACAAATAGAAAAAGTAGAAAAAAATTCAATCACTGCTTTGAAATAAATATAAATGTAATAATAATGTTGAAATAAATAAATATATTCATTCACTAACTTAGATAAACAAATAATAGTTAATATAAAGCACAGATTCAGGCGGGCAGCAGCTTGGCGATTTGTAAACAATCAGATGCTGAATGCAAATGGCGTAAAACAACTGTTTGTCAGTCGCAATACGTCAGAGGCGCAGCGCTATTTTTAGCTTGCAAAAATCGATAATGTCGCCGGCACGTGTATCGCTCAGCCATGAATCATATTTGAAAATTATTCATAAACAAATAAGTAATTACATAAATAAATGAAAGAAAATCATAATATCAATACTTACAACTTTGAAGAACACATGATTATAAGTACACAATATTTCAATAAACACAAATAAACATTATTTAGTCACGATAGGCACAGCTCAGCTCGCAACTTGTTCTAGTCTGCACACGTCATCAGTCACTGACACAAATTAAACCTTGTAATTCACTACTAGTAACCTTAGTCCAGAGCCGTGGGTAAGTGTATTAGCTTGAACATTTGTCCAAGCCACACTTCTGACACCACTTTAATCCTAGCCTGTCAGCAACCGATGTTTCAGACATCACAGGATTACTTCTCTCGCACCACACAAGGAACTTGCAAGTCGTGTGAGAGGAAATGGATGATACATTTTATTGCCGTTGGCTCTTTACATTTACAAAACAGTCGCTATCAAATCACACACAAAGCCACAGAATTGCCTATCACTAGTTTCCTAACCCTATTGCTAATCTCTATCTACTTGGCTACAGAAACCCCTATCGACACTAAACGGTGCGCTCGCTAAGAAGTCAGTCCCCAGTCTGACTTTCCTACTCGCGTGGCTACACAGCACGCGGAAGGACCTTGTGCGTCCTTCGGCTTTTTGCGTGCTGTCACACTCAGCACGCTTATAGCAGCCGTCTCCTATTGAGTGGCAATCCACTTCTCCATGGCTATCACGTAGGCGTGATTCTGCCGTGACCAGAGTACCAACTATCTGGTCGATACCTCCGTGTCTCATGAGAGAACTAGTTAATAGTCCCCCTTCCTATCACCTACCCTGCCCTCATATCGGGGCACTGTGTTACCTCTGATCTACTTGAGGTTGGCCACTCTTCCCGGTGGTCTTCTAACTTGAGGCAGACCTCAGACCTCTATACTTCAGTCTTTGACAGTCAGTCTTTGTAGAATGTACTTAACTGTGTCTTTGCTTGAATATCATTTTTTGTATGTTTCCCTGGGGTACATTAATCTGTTTCCAAGAGTGCAAATGAACGTGGGCTAATCCTCGGTGATAGAAGTATTCTTGTCTATGTTTCGTGTCTGTATGTCTTCCGTCCGGCATTTTTTTTTAAATAAAAGAACGGGTGTCCTTATGCAGATAGTAGAAAGGAACGTATGCAGCTACAATGAAAGTATTGTTCATTTATTTTTTAAACGTTTTTTTTTTCTTCTTCTGAAAAACAAAATTTTTCCGTAAAATTATATCCTAACCTTTCAGAAACATCAATGTTTACGTGAAATTTTCTTTCAATTGGTAAATAATATCCAGATTTGTTTATTTATACGAATGTGTATGAACAGAATTATTCACGCTGTATACGAATTTGTGTAAACGGAATTGTTCGTGTTTGTTATTACTTTCGCGGCATGGTTACGAAAACGTTTTTCGTCTGTCTCGCTACGGAGACTCCCAATCTGTGATTTTAAGGATAGTTAATTATATCGCTAGCAAAATTGGATATAAATGTTAAGGATAGTTACTTATATCGCTAGCAAAATTTGATATAGATGTTAATATTAGTTAATTATATAGCTACCAATGTATAAGTTCATGGTAGATGCCGTTTCATTAGCCCATATATTCAAAGATTATTTGAACCTCTTTCAGATGGTGTAAAACACTGTTAGTATTTGTATTGAACGATTGAAAATGCTGTTTCTAGGCCACTATGGTGTCTTTTCCTCTTCCTTCTCTTCACTCCTCCTCCTCTTCCTTCTTCTTATTCTTCATCTTCGTTCCCATCCAGATCTCTATGTTAATGTCCCGAATAAAAACAAGTTAGTTTCAGATTCACGACATTCTCTTACAGTCTTAAACGTAGTAAAGTTGAAATTTAAATATTGAACACAACCCACTACTGGCAACGCCGATCGCATTCTGGTATGAACCTAAGGCCTATCCACGTCAATATGGAGTAGTAAAGTTGGTTGAAACCGTATTTAAATAAGCATTAAAACACGCGCTTGCTAAGCACGTATGCTATCATTTCCCTTTCGACATAACCGAATGAATTAAGGAGATGTATGCGCACTTTCCCAGGATTCTCTGATAATAAACAAAACCAAATATATTTGCATACAGAACAGCCTCGGTGTGTAATTAACACGCAGGAAAATTCCATAGCTCCCCTGTTTGATAACAGGGAAGGTAATTGGAAAGTTTAGCGGGGATTTAGTGCGGCTGCCCGCTGTGATCTATGCTTCGACAGAACGATAGAGGATTGATGGAAACGTAGTACACACATCTTTCATCTTTTGTTGGCATGTGACCCACTGGGTAAACAAGACTCCTGATGTTACAGATTTATTCTTCCTCTTCTTCTTTTTCTTCTTTTTCTTCGACTGCCGCTGCTGCTTTTGTTGTTGCTGCTGCTACTGCTGCTGCGCTTCCTCTGCTGTTGCTACTCTTCTTCTTCTTCTTCTTCTTCTTCTTCTTCTTCTTCTTCTTCTTCTTCTTCTTCTTCTTCTTCTTCTTCTTCTTCTTCCTCCTCCTCCTCCCCCCTCCTTATCATCATCTTTTACTCCTTTCTAGCATAGTTATTCAGTGCTCATGATTTACAGCCATGCAGAAGTATTGTCAGCATTTAATATGCTAAAACTCGTTTCCCATGGATAATTATACGTTATACAGAAGCTTCAATATGTGACTGGAAGCTACATTTGCTTGGACTATACTGTGTTTGTGTGTGTGTGTGTGCGCGCGCGCGCGCATGTGCGCGCGTGCGCACGTGTGCGCGTGTGCGTGTGTGTGTGTTTACTTTCATAACCATCTGAAGTTTACACGATAGTCGAATTACTTTTTCTGTCTATTTATTCACTTACCTTCTAGTTCGTCAGCACGCATATCTAGATTCCTCTATTATTCTGCCTGTCGTTGGTTAAATGTACGACCTTGTCTGTCTGATCTCCCTGCTGCGTTTATATATCTGTTTCGTTATTTCTTATCAACTTGCTTTTGAAATTCTGTGCTGCGCGTTCGTCCTTCAAACATTCATTTTATCTACACAGTTTCCGTCTGTGTCCCTAAATAAAGACTATCTGTACGTGAGCAGTCAGCTTGTTTGCGTGTACTTTTGTCTGTTCTTATCAAGCTTTCAATATAAAAATTTACGTATATTTATAAATCTTTTGTTTACAAAAAGATACACAGCCTACAAACGAAACAAATGTGGCGGTTCGATTCTGCATGCCAACAGTTATAGGTTTTTTTTTTCCTTTATTGCCTGGTGTTTTCCAGTAGCTGAAAGGTTAACGTCCTTAACCTTTCTGTGCTGTCGGGTGTGTTGTGGGTTCAACGTCCACATGGCGATCAGTTGGGCTTAACTGTTGTCTTCTCGTTCAGAAACAATGGCAATTTAATGAACATAAAATTGCCTAGTATATCACCAACAGCCACAAGGGGCTGGATGTAGCTGCAACATCCTGCTATTTCAATGTGTGTTCTCTTATGCGTACTTGTCGGCTATTTTCTATGAGTGTGTATCAGTACCCAAAAATATAATAATCTTAAAATAACAACATAATAACGAATAATGTCGACCCAGATTAAAATGGGTGCCAGAATATGGCTAGGAAGGCCAAGGCCGCCGTCGTAAAACTGACTACATTACTCATTGAGTGCCGGCTGGTCTATGAAAATATCGGCCAAATATGTGACGGATTGGTGTATTCATGAACGGATGGTTAAATAAATGGACACACGAAACAGACAGGTGGCAGTAGGACACACTGAGGGAGAGTCATAGGTCAGACGAACAGACAGATAGAAATAACGAACGAACTATAGGGCGTTTGTAAAGTCTCACTACAATTTATATGGAGAACAATTTTGAAACATGACGTACGTTACGTCATTAAAAAATGTGCTCCACTGTCCATTGTGAAGCATCATGCAGCGAATGATTTTCGCCTGCTGGCGTAATTCTTTGTACTCCAAACAGAAAGGTGATATCAACGGAAGAAAGAACTTTTTTGGTTGAACACGTGTTTCTAAATGACGGTTAATACACACGGATGGTTGTTCAAAGATGTATAGCAAGATTTCATTATAAACAATCTTATCGTCGCATTACGGTTAGAAATTTGTTGAATAAGTTATAATGAATACTTCATTGGTACTTTCCTACTTTCCCAAAACAACGTTGGACCATAGCAGAACTAATTTAATGAACTTTTAGCACATTTATTGATGAAGTTATGTACCTAATTTTTCAAAAGTTTTCTATACACAAAGTGTAGTGACACTTTACAAACACCCTGTATATTTTCAAAGGGATTTCTAAAATACGGGCACGCAGATGTGTCAACCATTCTTAAGCAGCTACGCTTATATTGCAAACGCAAGGAATTGTGCAAAAACCATTTCTACACAACTAACGACTGCTAATCATTATTATGGTATTTGTAACGAGGCTGGGAAGAACTACCGCAGAACAACGATGCTTAGTATACTAGGGTGTTTCTTTGATATACGGACATGTAGTCTTTACTAAGATATTGTCGCAAGTGTTGTCAGATTGTGTTGTCTCTAGAGGGTGATGCTGTCATTTTACACAGATGAGTCGGGGTTCGATAAGTGAGAAGTTCATTGGCATTTATGGCTCAGGTAGGAGGGAGAGTTGTGAAGGAAGATTCTTGTGCTTTGACGTTGACCACAAGTAGCCTGACTATGGAAGTAAAGGCAGTAAATAAAGCAATAACATGGCTCGAGACACAGACATTCGCTCAGGCGTGTTTCCATAGCCAAATGCTCAGGAAGATAGAGATGTGGTTGGTCCGGAGAGAGTAGTTGGTGTCTCTGGGGCGGTCTCGACTGGCAAAGATTAGTTTCATTTTCGTGCCAGGGCATGCAGGTCTACAAGGAAATGAGAAGGCTAACATGCTTGCAGGTAAGGCTACTGTGGAGGACGGTCGAGCCATGGACCAGAAGATTAATAAACCAACACAGAACTGGTGTCTTTAGCCGTTACACGCTGTGGGATTTACTGAAGAGGGGATCCGAGCACTTATGGAGTGAATGGTTCGATGTGCAATGAGGATGATCTGTCGACTAATTAACTAACTAACTAACTAACTAACTAACTAACTAATTAACTAACTAAATAACTAACATAATACCAAACTAACTAACTAACTAACTAACTGTTGTTTGTCCATCAAAAATGATGATGACCATTCATTTCATCCGGTGGGGTTGAAGGTATGGAGCCGTGGGTTCTAATTTGGCTGATAAGGCTTATTTTGGCTCGAAATGTTCTTTGACATTGTGGGCAAAGAATGCTTGACGTCTCTGGAGGATGATTTCCTGCAGTGGTTTTTCTGTCCTGCCTTTTCTTCACAGCACTTGCAGTCCTGGTTGCCTCACATGTGACTGCACCCTTGCGTAATGATGCACGCCACGAATTTCGGTCTCTGGCTGCAGCCTCCCAGGTGTCATGATGAATTCCAAAAGCATTCAGTGAAATTTTCAGAGTGTCTTTAAAGCGTTTCCTCTGGCCACCTTGGGAGCGTTTACCACAACGCAGTTCGCTGTAAAAAATTCGTTTAGGGAGCCTGTGATCTGGCATGCGAGTCAAGTGACCAGCCCAACGAATCTGATTCTTCATCAGTATAGTGTGGATACTGGGCATGGATGCTCTTTCTAGGACTTCAGTGTCTGGAATCTTGTCTTGCCATTTAATCTTCAGTAGCTTCCTTAGGCAGACTGTGTGGAAGTGGTTTATTTTCCTAGCGTGTCGCTGATAAACAGTCCAGGTTTCACAAGCATATAGCAGTGTGGATAATACAACTGCTTTGTAGACGTTTAGCTTTGTTTGCAGGCTTATTCGAGTTCTGTCCCATACATTCTTGTACAGTCTTCCAAAGGCCGCACTGGCCTTGGAGATTCTTGCATTCACTTCGTCATCAATTGTGGCAGCTTGTGACACAGTGCTGCCAAGATAGGTGAATTTGTCCACAACACTTAGTCTATGATCATTGACTTTGATATTCGACACAGTGCGGTTATTCCCTGGAGCTGGCTGGTACATAACTACAGTCTTCTCCAAATTGATATTGAGCCCAAAGTTGGCACAGGCATGTGAGAAAGCTGAAACATTATGTTGCATGTCCGCCTCTGAGTTGGCGTATAGAGCGCCAATCATCAGCAAACAGGAGCTCTCTGACGGTGTCGCTGTTAATTTTGGTTTTAGCTTTCAGCCTTCTGAGATTGAATAACTTTCTATCCATACGGTAGTTGATGTCTATTCCAATGTTGTCGTTCTCGAAGGTATTCACCAACATGGCTGAAAACATGAGGCTGAACAGTGTTGGTGCCAGGACACATCCTTGCTTCACTCCATTGGTGACAGGAAAGGGTTCAGACAGTTCACCATTGTCCTGTACTCTTGCCTGCATGCCGTCATGAAATAGCCGCACTATTTGAACAAACTTTCGTGGACAGCCATATTTTGCCATAATCTTCCACAGTCCTTCCCTGCTGACTGTATCAAAAGCCTTGGTAAGGTCAATGAAAGTGGAGAACATTTCGCAGTTCTGTTCCTGACATTTCTCTTGCAGCTGCCTTGCAGCGAAGATCATGTCAACAGTTCCTAGTTCTTTTCTGAAGCCACATTGACTCTCAGGAAGAAGACCTTGATCGAGATGGGCTGTGAGGCGATTGAGAAGAATTCTGGCGAGTATCTTCCCTGCAATTGAAAGCAAGGAGATGCCTCGGTGGTTGTCACAGGATTGGCGGTTTCCTTTAAGTTTGTAAAGGTGGACTATTGACGCATCCTTGAAATCTTGTGGCATGGTCTCGTTCACCCATATGTTTGTAAAGACTTGGTGAAGCTCTGTTAGGACCGGCCCACCTGCCTTGTATATCTCTGCTAGGATGGAGTCAGAACCAGGTGCCTTGCCGCTGGAGAGTTGCTGGATGGCTTTGTTTACTTCCACTATGGTTAGCAGGTCATCAAGTGTCTCATTGATGGGAACTTGAGGAAGGCAGTTGATGGTTTCATCATCGAAGAAGGAAGTTGCATTTAAGATTTTGCTGAAATGCTCTGCCCAGTGTTGAAGGATTTCTTTCTTATCGGTGACCAATGTTCCCCCATCTGCACTGAGGAGGGGAACTATGCCTGGTGATGTAGGACCATAGACCACTTTCAGTGAGTCGTAGAAGTTTTTCATATCATGTATGTCAGCAAAGCCCTGAATTTCATCAGCTTTGCTGCTCAGCCACGAGTCCCGCATGTGCCGACGTTTCTGCTGCACTACTCTCTGAATGTTCTTGAAAGCATCTTGTTTGTTTATGTTGACTTTGGGTCATTCAAATATGCCTTGAGGAGAAGATGTTTCTCGGCGAGCAATTGGTTGATATCTGCGGAATTTCATCAAACCAGTCTTTATGCTTTCGGGGGGCCGGGGGGGGGGGTGTCGCTTATCGTCCCTGGAGGAAAGTGGACTCGACAAGCACATCTTTAATATCCTTCTACTATTGGGAGTATTGAATGACTTTTGTCTACATTCCTCCCTTCCGTCTTTCATACACTATATCTCTCTCTTTCTCTCTCTCTCTCTCTCTCTCTCTCTCTCTCTCTCCTTCATAACATACCCTGACAACAGTTTCCTCCAACAATTAATAACCTGTTTATTGTTGAAAACTATGTCAGTTGTATGTATTGAATGTGTATCTGTAGTTGTTAGTGTCTGCTAATGTGAGTGCAAGATAGGACTTGTAGACGTTAGTCTTCGTAGTTTCTCTAGCCTATTCAAACGGCCAAAACATCAGACATTCACATAGAATTGAAACGGTCTCACCCTGGATGCTCCTTTCCGGCTTGAGTATGGACTTAATCCAATTATGGAAAACAATTGTCAATGTTTTATCATCAGAAACATAATCCAATAAAGGTAAGTCACTGAAGTTCAGATATGTCCTGTTTTGGAAAGTAGTATAGTCCACCACTGAATACACATCATAACTGTATATAAATGTCTATTTCTATGTTAAATGTTCTTGTGTTCTTCAATGTTTCCTTTAGGTGATTACCTAATTGCACTATATTTTAGCCTATTTGCTCTGCTTGAATAAAGGTCTTTCACTGAACTTCACCAAAACATATTTCTTGCCATTCGTTATGTCACCCCCTCTTATTGACTGTTTAGGTTGAATTGGCTATAGTGACATATTTTCACTGCACCTGTGAAGTGACTGATTAAAGTGACAGTTCTTTCCTTTATTATCAACACGGCTTTCTCTGTACAAGAGATGTACTGGTTTATCTTCTTTGATATGTCAGGCTGTGTAGTGGAACCTGGGTAATAAACATTAAATCAGATGATTTAAGTCTGCTTCCTATTACTGTTTATGTGATTGTCTTTCTCCAGCCGTAATGAACAGCTTCCGAAAGAATACTCTGACATAAACAGCAGAATTCACTAAAGTCTAAACTATTCACTAAATAGAAAGCAATAGTAAACCCTAAGCACACACACATATTTCCCTATGCTAATATTACTCTAATATTAGTGTTACCTTATATATATAGAATTAATGTAAGTCCCCGAATCGAAATTTATCCTCACATAAGCACTCTATCCCATTATAAGGGAGGATATTTCTATTCATTTACAGGACACATAAATCCAGCTTTCCGTCCAGTTTGGTAGCACACTAAATACAAAACCACTTTTCTACCAATTTATACTCAGTGTCCAATCCTTCGTTGTTTGTTTGATCTACAATCAAATTTGCCTTAAGTCCCCACATCAAAAGTCTGTGAATTCACGTATTGTTAATTGCTCGTTCCTTTCTGTTCCTAAGCTGTTTCCCTCGTTCATCGCTCGTCGCACTTCAAAGAAATATATTCTTTGATCACCGTCTCCCTGTTCCCCGTTCTTCTGTCCGTTCGTTTTCCCGTCGGCCGATACGAGCGGCAGCCACTGACCTCGGCGAGCACCTGTCCCTGATAATCGGTCAATAACCTTCCATTTATCCTTCTCTCAGATTGAACGACTCGATTGTTAACCCTTCTCCTATATTGCCATTAATGGTACATCCAAATCTATCTGGGAATCACTAAACTATCATCATTCTGTGACATAGGCCCCCTCTTAAGAGAGTTGACCACGTCGACTCTTCTTCAATGTAGTTTTGATTCCTATAATCCACCATCCTATTCCTCTTCCTCTGAAGTTGGATGTCTAGATATGAAATCCGCTCCTACATTCTCCTTACCCGGGATGTATTCCACTGTGAAGTTGTCCTGTTGCAGCAACAACGTCCATCACATCCACCGTGCGTTGAGCTTTTGCGAAGTAGCTATGAACATCACGTGTTGATGATATGTTTGGATCCTCACATGGCTCACCTCCTCATCCAGTAAGCGACCTCATAGGCACCCTACCATACTACTCATGACTGAAACAAGTGTTGGCTCATCGCTCCTGTACGTCTGGTCGACTTTCTCTCGACTTGCGTCAGCGACGGCTCACAATACAGACGGATTGTCCCATCCTGATTGTAACACTGCTTCCATGTCCTCTTGGTTTCCCCCGGCTTTGCCTCTGGGGATGTTCCACCTCGGCCGCGTTGGACCGAGTCGTCTTTCCCAAACCTCCTGGACTGTTGCTTCCAAGACCATCTTGGGCGATATTGTATCTGGTCAGCCAATCTTCGGTTGGAGTCCTGGGTATTTCTCGCCTTTCCCGACGTTACCCACCCCTTCTGAACTTGGTTACCGGTGAAACTTTCACTCTTGTCCTTTCCCTGACGTGTGATTTCCCTCCTCCTTTCGTTAGGTAAATCTGACCTATCACGTACTGTCCCATAGGCCCTCCTATGTTGTACTGGTGATCTCTGGTCTTCGTCTGGACTGGTAAACTTTGTCCCAATGGCTGCCATCACCATACAGTGCGAAGCTTTGCTCCCGGATCTCTCCTCATATTTCCTAATGAGATGTCTAGGGAGATTTTTCTGCTCTTCCCCGATCCGGATTTTGTAGATGTTCTTGGACACAACCTTTTCCACAGGATAAGGTCCTTTCCATCCTACTTGTAGTATATTAGTCTCTTCTGGACCCCATACTTCCACTTTGTCTTCCACCTTAAGAGCTAGTTTCCTCTTAATTCGCTTGTTGGGTGGTGCTTTCTGGCACTCTGAACAAGACTTCACTAACCGGCGTACATCTCCGGTCATTCCTGGCCAGCAATAATGGCCTGAAATTTTCTGCAATGTCTCTCTGACACCCATATGTCGATTCTCGGCTATGATGTGTCCACTCTGAAGAATATGAGGACGGTGGGTCTCTGGAACCACCCACTGCTCATGTAGGTTGTCTCCCCTCCCAACTCTCCGATAGAGTAGTCTATTCTTCAGAAAGTACTGTCCCCGTTCTGGTGGCTCAGAATTTCTTTGCAGCTTCCTGTAGCAGGGACGCAACGTAGTATCCTTCCTCTGGGCAGTATGCAATTCTCCTATCTCTGAGTTGTCGCATAGTGTCTCTGCCTCTTTTTCCTACCCTTGAGATCCACTGACTACTGTTCCCTTGTGGGCTGGCTGTTTGGGCATCCCCAAAAAGACATATTTCGTGCCAATGATCATGGGAAATAAGGAGTCAGATAATACAGCAGCTGGAATAATGCCCGTGACGTACCTGGATTTAATCTCCACCTTGGCGATTGGCAGCGTCATGGTAACCGCACTCCTCATTGCCGGCTGTATTTCTATGGTCTCCCCTGTAAGTTGGTCTGGGCTTACCAGGCTGGCGTCTATCACAGCTTCCCCATCCAAACCGGTATCGTAGAGACAAACAACCTGCTGCCCATTGACTTCAATCAGTTCGACCACAGGTGGCCTCTCCTGGTCCGGAGTGTCTTCCATCTCCTTGACCGTTTCCTTGCCTTCCTCTTTTGATTCCTCGAGGTTGGTTATGCAATTGGCGTCTTCTGCCTTACATCTGCAGTCCACAGTATTATGTGTTTTCGACCTGCAGTGTGTGCACCATGTTCCCTTCCTAGGTTTTCGTGTGTCCTTTTTGTTCCTAGCTCCTTCGCCGACCTCAGCCTTGTCTGTGATCACCGTCGTAGGAATCACTTTGCATGCTGCGAAGTAAGAACTTTTAGGTTTCGATCTGCAGTCCTTCGTGTTATGAGAGGGCACCTTGCAGAATGAACACCACTTCTCGGACCACGGTCGTTTCGCTGAAGAATTCGAGGTGTTATGGTTTCCTTCCTTCACCTTCTCTGAACTCTCCATTGACGCCTTTATATAAGGTTCCACTTTTTCTCCTTCCCAGTTTTTAGGTTTCTTTTGGTCTTGTTTCTCCAGACCTTTGGTTTGAATACTGAGTTCCGCAGCCTCCCCATGTACCTCTACGAATCGTTCCGCCAGCTTATTCACAACATCAATCCGTTCCGCCCCTTGTTAAAGCAGGTAAGTCAACAAGTTGAGTAAAGACACCTCAAGGCAGTAAAGAATTACTTACTATAGAAATATAT
>JACEFZ010014061.1:0-31509 GCA_014155875.1 Cepaea nemoralis
AAGTTCCTTGCTTTCTCGCGTATCTGTATCACTATGTTCTCTCCAAGTTCTACTGTTCTTCGCACAACTGAACTTGCCGAAAGGCTGATAGTTCCAAACAAATCGGCTTTCTTAGGACACAAGTCATTTGCTGCTTCGATCATACACTCTTTGATGAAGCTGCCATCAGTAAACGGATTTCCTCGTTCTGCCATCTTATGCACTGTTGTGTAATTGGTACGAGTGACAGATTCATTTTCAGCAAATTTTCTCGTGAACAGATTTCTTTGTTTCAAAACCACGTCTAATGGTCTCATATTTCCCGTAACTTTCCAGATAACGTTTAATACGTTGATAGATGTTTTTATTTCGTATTGACGCCGAAGATTGTACTCTTTCAAAACGGCAACACTTTCGCTGCATATAACGCAACTGGTTTTCTGGTCCTTTGTTTCCACAAAGAAGTACTTTACTCCCCATTCTTCATTGAAAAATCGACACTAGGCGTCCACTTTTCTTTTCCTAGTAGCCATAATTAAGGGTGAAGTACACGGGATTTGAAATTGAAAATAAAGACATTAAATTAGAAACATCCTTTATTTATCCAACATTAAAATCCTATTGAAACACAAGAAAGGTAGAGGACTAGGGGTCACTGGTGAAGCTACGGCTCATCAAAGGTACATATACAGTTTATAGGTACCTTTGTGTAACCGCACAGAGATAATAGCACAACGCCGACTGCTGTGGGGCCGTAGAAGAAGAGAGGAATAAGAAGACAATGAGAATCTCATTCTATCTCTACGGCTAAGAAGAAAAAAACACGATTTAGAGATATCATCAGAAATTCGGGTCCGCGTACAGGGAATCAAAATAATGTAATTGAAAAGATACAACATCTGATTAATAATGTCAATGCCCTAATAAATAAAATTCATGAATAGAAGCGATGACAAAATAGGCATCCCCATGAATAAATATATACATTATCATCCTTTACAGTACCAGTGATCTTCCATCACAGCATGGGTAGTCATCCAACACTGTACCAGTGATCCTCATCAAAGCATAGATAATCATCCAACACTGTAACTGTAGTCTGATACACAACACTAGCGATTATCAGACAGCAAGATGGAACAAAGGTCATTCATTCAGTAGCATGTCCTTTGCAGAACCTCGCTCCCATAACAACTTTCCAGAAGACCTCTCGATCATAATTAAGATGTCCCGCCTCAGATACACCCATCTGAAGATCATCCGCCACATCCTGCACCGATCTCCTCTTTGGCCTTGCTCTTCCTCTTTTCCCAGGCATTTACACCTCCATTATTGTTCTCAGGCACAGACATAACTATTATATTCCTATATTCCCATTTAAACTATGAAGGTTCATTAAAAACTCACGGCACAGCAGATAATCGTCAATCCACAATCAAGATCCTCTTGGATCTTTTGGATCTTCACAGGGCCTGTGTGCCTTCTCAACTGCGGTTTGGAAAAACCGTGGCCACGCTCGGTCGTACCTAGGGCATGTTCGTCCATGTGCTTGGTAGTGGCTCAGAGGGATGAATTCAAACCCTCTGCTGAAAATTAGACATCAGCATCTCTTCAGCCTCAGTTGTTCTCAAGGCCAAAGAGGCGAGAACATGGAGTGACTGGGCTCTTACAGGCACGCCAATACAACATCCCAGTATTCTATGTAATTTTTACCAGGATATCTTGGGATGTGCTACTCCATACTCTTGTAGAGCCGCGGCAGGCGGCTTCATTTGGTAATAGAATATATCTCATAATAAGGTTTGCAAAATATGTAAATAGGGCCGCCTAAATAAATAGCCTAGTGCAGCCAGGAGGTCTCCGTACGTGTGAAGATATCCTATTATTCTAAACATAATATTTACATTTAAATTGTATCACAACGTCTTGTGTTTCATACGTTATATCAAGCAAAGTTCGAGTACCGATGGCGGGCCGGACATAATGACGCCGCGGGCCGTAGTTTGGTGACCCCTGATCTAGGGGGTAGCAGATTTATAATTTCCAATCGAATACTGCCAATATTTAAGACGCAGAGTGTAACAGCTATTGCTTAAAAAAAGTCCATTGAAAGTTAAACATTCTACCCAACTATAAGAAAAAGACAGAGTTGTGTAGTCGTACAATGATAAGGATGATATTTGAGAATGTGGTGTCGGCTGGTAGAAGAGGCAGATGCAGAAATGATGTTTGATAGTCCAGTGGTGGCATGGTGGTAGAAGAAGGGGTGAGGGGGTGTAGGTAGAGAAAGATCTCATCTATAGAACAGGAGTAGAACACCAATCAACAACCGAGATCTGAGGACAACATGGATGCTAACGCCATCTGGCACATCACACGATTATGGTGATGATGATAATGGCAGAAAAATCGTATCTGAACTAACTAGTTAGTTAGTCGACAGATCATCCTCATTGCACATCGAACCATTCAGTCCATAAGTGCTCGGATCCCCTCCTCAGCAAATCCCGCAGCGTGTAGCGGCTAACGACACCAGTTCTGTGTTGGTTTATCAATCTTCTTTGGCTTCCTGCGTAGTGTTCTTGTTTGGCCACCCCTCTTTCAATTTGCTGTTCTCGCAGTCTGGCCATGGTTGTAGATTTACATTCATCACTTGGTTCACGCAAAAATCTTACTTCTCGTAGAGCAGTGGTTCTCAACCGGTGGGGAATTCCCCCCCCCCCCAGGGGGAATTTTGGGGTTTCCAGGTGGGGGGGGGGGGGGGGGGAAATGAAGATTATTTCAAGATCGCGTTAATACAAGAACCGATTACTTGACCTTATTTTTCCCTTTATACTTTACGCTTCTGTACGTATCCATCCATCAATCATGTGCCATGCCGGTAAGCGTGGGCGGTCATGTTCTGCCATCTCACTCGATCACCAGAGTCGTGGATCAGCTCCGTGTTTCTGTCTCGACCATGCCACAAGGCCAAGCCATCCAGGTACTTGCTTCTAGGTCTTCCCCTTGGTCTGTTCCCCTCGATCTTACCAGTTGTCACCAAATTCTCCAATCCATTTCTTCTCATAACATGCCCAAAAAAGTTTGACTGTCTACGTCTAATTTCTCTAATCAATTTACGATCTTCATTTGTTTCTTGAAGGACTTGTTCATTGGTCTTTCTGGCTGTCCATGGTATTCTTTGCATTTTCCTCAGAAACCACATTTCTACAGCCATCAGATATTTTTCAGCCTGACTGCTCATTGTCCACGCTTCACATCCATACAAAAGTACAGGTTCAATGTAGCATCTCAACACTCTTTTTCACGTTTCAATTGACATCTTTTTATTGGTCAATATGTTTTTCATCTTGCTAAAGACTACTTTTGCCATGGCGATTCTTGTTCTAATCTCTTCAAGGCATCTCCCATCAGATGTTATTACTGTTCCGAGATAATTGTACCTGCTCACTTGTTGAAGAATATTCCCATTTACTTGTATATTACATTGTGTTATTTCGTCCTTCCTAGTGACGACCATAATCTGTGTCTTTTTACAATTTAATTCTAACCCTAGTTGTTCACTGTGTGTAACAATCGCATCTACTAAATTTTGCAGGTCCTGTTCATTGTCTGCAATCAAGACTGTATCATCTGCATATCTAATGCTATTGATGCATCGTCCCCCAATGTTGATTCCTTCCATATCTTCAATATTTCTGAAAATACTTTCACTGTACAGGGAAAACAGATCTGGAGACATTACACATCCCTGTCTCACACCCCTTTTAATAGGCTGTACTTATCACCTTTCTGAAATTCATTTTATAACGTAAGTAGACCCGCAAATCACATTTTATGTAGATGTCTAGACTTGTTTTAGTATGTGCTATTAAATTTAGCTTCAATTATTACATTTACTGTGTAGCGGCAGGGGGAAATTTTTAGGAAGGAAATACCAAAAAAAAGGGGGGGGGGATGACGTTCTAAAAATATGGTAAAGGGGGTGAATGACGTCCTAAAAATATGGTGGGGGGGGGGGGGGAATGACGTCCTAAAAATATGGTGAAGGGAGGAACGGACCAAAAAAGGTTGAGAACCACTGT
Organism: Cepaea nemoralis; assembly: GCA_014155875.1. Lineage (NCBI taxonomy): Eukaryota > Metazoa > Mollusca > Gastropoda > Stylommatophora > Helicidae > Cepaea > Cepaea nemoralis. Next base: position 4,065 of record JACEFZ010014061.1, read on the forward strand.
CGTAGAGCATTCAGAATGTCAGCCTGGTCCATGGCGCGTCCGACCTCCACAGTAGCCTCACCTGCGAGCTTGTCAGCCCGCTCATTTCCTTGTACTCCCGCATGCCCTGGCACGAAGATGAAACTAATCTTTGCCAGCCGAGACCGCTCCAGTGGCAGCAACCATTCTCTTCGGATCGACCCCTCCTCTATCCCCTTGATCATTTTCATTGAGTCGCTAAGGAAACATGCCCTAGTGAATGTCTGTGTCTCGAGCCATGTTATTGCTTTACTTACTGCCATGACTTCCATAGTCAGGCTACTTGTAGTTTCAGTGAAAGCACCAGAGTCCTCCTTCACCATTCTCCCTCCGGCCCGAGCTGTAAAGACCCACGAGCTTCTCACATGTCGGATGACCGACCCATTTGTGTAGATGATCGCATCACCGTCTAGCGAACTCTCGAAAATCAACGCTTGTACTTCAGCCTCCACAGCAGCCGGATTTTCTTGTCTGCATTTTCTATCTAGTTGGATGCAAACTGAAAATGATGTGCAGAAATCTGTTGGCACTAGCACCCACTCCTCGCCTGGTTCTAAGTCCTCAAGTGAACACACCTGTTGAAGAATGTCTTCGGCTTGACCCATCCACGACCGTCCTCTTTTTAACCTGCTGCCCTTCACCTTCATAATTTCACTATGCAGTGGATGTTGTGTGTTTGCGTTAACTCTGAGGTAGGTGCGTGCCCTGTATTCTGTCTTCAATGGTTGGAAAATCAAGAAGATAGCGCATCGCCCTGCATGCTGTATCTCTTGTGCATCCAAGAATAATGCGCATAGCTTCATTCTGTATCCTTTCCATCCTTTCTATCTGCTTACGGCTGAGAGTCAGGATTGCCATTGCATACTCCAAAACAGACATGACCAGCCCCTCGTACAAAAGACATAGATGGCGCTGCTCACAGTTTGCTGCCGCCATCACCCGCATCGCAGCCAAACCCCGCTTGACCTTTGTTATCACCTGGTCTATGTGCTCATTATAAGCAAGGCTTCGATCAAACCTTACCCCCAGGTAATTCATTGCCTGCGTTCTTTCCATCGTCTCTGACCACAGCATTACAGTTGGTGTTGGAGTGTTGACAATATGATTATTCAACGAGAACCAAGTCACTGTTGCCTTTGTTGGGTTGACCATTGCCCCAGCTTCATCACACCAAGTACTTATGCAATTGAGTTCGGTTTGTAGTTCCACAGCAACCTGCTCTCTATCCTTACCCTGACGATACACTAAAACAACATCCGGCATATGACAATGTCCTGCATGGTCCAGTGATCTGCTCGCCGGTGATTCTCACTGTGTAGGCGTTGAACAGTACCGGAGATAATGGTGATCCCTGTGGTAGGCCAGGATATATTGTTGTTGGTTCCGAAGTTCAATTGCCACATCTAAAAACTACTTTCCGTTGGAAGAGGGCTGTAGCGATCCAACTAAGGAGGAATTAACTTACTTTTAGTTCAAGAAGCTGAAGCATTACAAAATCCAATGGTACTCTGTTGTATGCGTCCTCAAGATCAATCGCTGCAGCAAAGGTTTCAATGCCTGAGTGGAAACCTTCATAGACATCATGGGCAAAGACTGCTGCATTGGTCCAGGTTTCTCTTTTTTGACGGTACCCACCCAGGGTAGGTGGGAAAACACCTTGCCTCTCTAGCAGGCTTGATATTTTTCTGGCAATTACCTTCTCCAGCAGCTTGCCTGTTGTATTCTGCATGGTTATAATTCGATATCCCTGAATTTTTGTGTGGTCTTTGTCAGGCTTCGGCAAGGGAATCAGATAGCTGTGTAACCACTCCTCTTTGATGCTAGCACTCTCTATACTGTTGGTTTACATGTCTCCTAGTTTCTCTAGCTCATTGATGTCTCATTGATGTCGTCGTCTCTTATGCCATCAGGCCCCGGAGCGCTGTTTTTTGATCGTCGAAGTACAGCCTTGATTTCTTTCACTGTCACCGTGTCTTCATCCGAAGTGTTCTGGGCCTTGCATCTGTCTGAGGTGACCTCCTTGGCCAGATTTCGGCCTCTCATGTCTGTCTGGTTGCTCTGCTCTAGATAGCGTTCAAAGAGGGCTTTGCGCTTGTCCTCGTCAGTCCTCTGCCAGATGAGGTCAGCACCTTGGAAGTCAGAAATGCTCTTATTCTTGACTACACCACTCATGCTTTTATGTTGTCGCCAGAACAATTTCAGTGACTTGTCTGTGCTTACTCTTTGACACACCTCTGCTCATTTTTCGCTTTTAACCACCTTGACCAATTTTTTAAAATAGCTTACTTTTGTGTGCATCTCTCTTTCTAAGTACATGCAGGGACTGGGATGACCAGCTCTGTTCTTCTTGGCATTTTGACATCTCCTTACAGCACTACGCTTATCCACCCAAACTTTCTCCACCTCGAAATTCCACCAACGTGGCTGCTCCCAGCTTTTTTTCCTGCCCTGAAGCTTTCTGCGCTTGTCATGTCTTATTTTACTCACCACATCTTGCTCTGTACTGTCATACTGGAAAGTCTTTACCTTTAGCTTGTGCTGATTGGTTCTGCCTTTCTCCACCAAATATGCTGCAAGGGTGGTGGTCGCTGCCATGGTGTCCTAGGACACCCCATCTACACACTGTAGTGAGTGAAGGTGAAACCAGCGCCAGATCAATAGCACTGTCCTCATCGCCTGAACGGCTTGCTGTCCTGGTGACACAGCCACTGTTGATCCAAACCAGGTCAATGGTTTCAAGTGCAGTCTCGAGCTCCTCCCCCTGTGTATTGGAGGAAATGTTTTCTCATGATCTGCCTTTAGCGTTGAAGTCGCCACAGAAAACAGCATTTCTCTCGTGACCTAATATGCACTTAAGCACTGCCACTTCTGGGCCTCCATACTCGCATTGCGGGCATAAACATTAACCAACACGAATGGTATACTGGAATGAACTCTCAACGCTCAACTCTCAACTCTCACCTCTCAACGTATCTAAACTAACTGTATTAATTAAACAAAGATGTAAGGAAATAAATTCATTTATTTAACATGACGACCTCAGTTTGGTCACATGTGTGATTCATTGTTGTTCCAGGTCCAATGATGTACAATGATGCACCTTCTGTCGGTCATGCATCTGCTGAAGGTCTGAGTGAGTGACAATCTTGACTACTGTTTGCTTGTCATTTTTACACATCCGTGGCACGTTGCCGTCTCGACAGACGTTAATTTGTTACAGTGTTATTTAAAACAGGCATCATTACTAAAACCAACGCGGTAGCGACTGTCACTGTCGATTCGTGCGGTAATGTTCATGCACAATCGGTGCGTGTGAACATATGGTCATTTCTACCATCACGCACCGTCTGACGTCTTCCACACTCAGTGTGTGACCAATCTGCACTATTGTCTCCTTTGTATTTATTCCATTTCTAATCTGGCCTTCCATGTAACGCGATCAGCACGTACTTGCTTCCAAGGTGCAATATCAACACCCGTATCAATCATGTCTCGCCTAAACACATCTGTGTATCGCAGTAGAGGCCACCCCAGAGATCTTTTACCCATCTCTAATACACCAAAAATGCGTCCTTTGGTATTCTACCCCTTTGATCCTCCTAATGTGATCTATCCATCTACGTCCAAGAAGACTGACCATGGCACATACTGTTACACAACCCGTTCTTTTCAATTCTTCATGTTATTTGTGATTTTATCTTGCCACTTAACACCAATTATTCTTCGCAGACATCACATATGAAGGCTGTTTAAGCCTCTCTCTCTCTCTCTCTCTCTCTCTCTCTCTCTCTCTCTCTCTCTCTCTCTCTCTCTCTCTCTCTCTCTCTCTCTCTCTCTCTCTCTCTCTCTCTCTCTCTCTTAAATATCAGACTTATTATTTGTCACTAAACATTTTTTCAGCTAACTATTCAAATCAATATTATTAGGGCCGGTAATCCAGCTTCTAGTTACTCGGGCTCGCATCCCATCACCAAAGCTCGGACATTCTGGTCCCATTCCTACTCCCATCCCATAACTAATGCTCGGACATTCTGGTCCCATTCCTATTTCCATACCATCATTTAATATATATATCTGATGTGATTGTTATTTGGTCTATTACTATATTTGGTAAGTTAGTTTGTTAGTTAGTCGCTGTTCCAACTTCACAGTAACGGATCAACCTGTAATGCTCCCTGTAATTATTGTGCCAGCGATTATCACACAAAATGCTTCTCGTTGTTCCATATAAAAAGTGGACAACATTTATGAACGATTTATGAGGACACGGATTTCCGCGCACCCAATAACAAATGAAAGTGCGCCAACTGCCTGGGCAAGCATGGAGCAAGATACTTAGGCTGTCCGTACCTGCAACGACACAGAGGCGTGCTAAAGTTTGCCATCAACACAAAGACACCATACAACGAAACAAGTCGGAGGGGCGAGACAGCCACAAGCATCTCACAAGCGGAAAAAGCTCAACTGCAAGACCAGATAGATGAGCTAAAGAAGCAAATCAAGCTACTTCAAACACCGGCACCGACCAGCGATAATGAAAAGCTGCTGGCTAAAATACAAGAGATACAGCGAAACATCAAGCAAGAAGTGGAACATATGGTAGAGACGACAAAATAGAATGAAGAGATTCTACGGGACATCAAAGCGGAGAGAGAAATGTTAAAAGGGGATCTAACCGAAAGCTTGCCAGCTGAAGCCAAGTAAATGATCACAAAAAAAGCCGCCAGTTGAAACCCAACAAAAGACCGAGTACGTAACGGTCTTGAACTCCAAGAGGACACCGATATACCACGAGACCACTGGAGAAATCATAGGGAAGGAGAGTGATGGCGGCACAGATTACCCTGCTCCATTGACAATGGGGGAGTTCCTAGCGTTGGGTAGAATGAATAAACTCGAGCTAGCAGAATGGGAGAGGAAAAAAGAAAGCAGATATCTCGAAATGGACAAGAGACGCAAACAAATCAACATGGAGAGAAAAGAGATATTGCGCAAACAAGAAAATGAAAATGTCGAGAAACTCCTACAGAAAATACACAAAAAGGAGGCAGAAAAACAAATAAAAAGTCCTTTTAAGGACTGCAACCAGTCAAGCCAGACGAACCACCAGCCTTCACCAACACCAGACACCACCAGAGAAGTCGGGTCCGTCTAAGGACTGCAGACAGTCAAGTAAGACGAGCCAGGAACCTGCACCAAAAAAGAGAACCACAAGAGCAGACAAGCACAAAGGATAGCCGCCGAACGACACCACCCCCCCCCCCCCAGCTGACGTCACAGACACAAACCATCATAATTAGTCCGAGATAGGACTCACAAGACAAGAATTAGAGTGATGAACCCACAGAAACCACGGACCTCAACAATAACCACAGCTGAAAAACGCAGGTTGAACGAGGCCGAATTTGGAATTTTTGTTTTGAAAATTGGAATTGGAATTGGAATTGGAATTGAAATCAGCAAACCAAAAGAACGTACACCCATGCATGCATAAGGCCGCTGCCAGAATACCAGCTAAACTGTCTGCCAATAGAATTACACTTCATCGTCGATGAAACAGCAGTCACTAGAACTACCAGTAGTTACACACGCTTTACTACATAAGGCAAATGAACAGGTACAGAAACAAGCCACCCGTCATTTGTCTGAACACACAAACCACCTCAAACAGATGTAAAAGCAACCCACATGAAATCAATAGCTCACACTGTCGCACCAAGCACTCAACCCAGTAGATGCGCGAAGGTATCCTGCACTAAAAGTCTATAATTCTCTATTTTTTAAATCGTTTTGACATTATTAGTTAGTTAGTTAGTTAGATAGTTTGTCGAGGTTCCAACTTCACGGCAACAGGTCGTCCCCATTATGCTCCGTTCCTGTGCCAGTGAATATTACACAAAATGCTTCTCACTGTCCAATGTGAAAAGTGGAACAGACAGGAGTCTCGGCATTCCATCAGCCAGCACAGGTACACTGTGCATAATGCCGCCGCCAGAATGCCATCACAAAAGTCATCCAAGAAAATTACAGTTCATCGTCGATGGAATCGGCAGTCGTCAGAAAGACTTCATTGACCAGGGTTTCCTCACATGGCTCGGTCTCTTTCCGCAGGGCTACCCGCCGAAAGTGCAACACAAAGCACGAACTCCGTAGCTCCAGCCTTAACTCCAATGTATCTCCTGAAAAATGCACTCGTGAACCGAAAAGGCAAATTAGTCAATTCAGCAACAGCCGCTAGCCATTGTTCCGAACATGCGGTTCACTGTACAAACAAAAGCGTACAAATGTAAAAGCATTCCAATGAATTTTACACAGAGTTGCTCACAGAGTCGCGCCACGCACTCACTCAGTAGCAGGGCGACGGAACCATATACTACCAGTCCGACATGAGGAAAATGCGAATGCAAACCGCAGCCACAAGGATAAATACTCCAGACACCGTAGCCGTTCACCGCCATGCTGGGGACCGGGAGTCTATCTGACATGTCAGTGTATATCTGACATTATTGTTGCTTCGTACATTAACACACTTCTCTATGTGTAGTCTAACTGATGATATTGTTATATGGTCCGCTACCATAATTCTATATTCATTTTACATTTGACACGTAGAATCTAACAGTCGTATCTGCTGACAAATGTTATGACAGAAACTGTCAAATACAAGAATCTTGTTTCCTGTTAGATGGAGCTCTCTACAGCAGACCTGCAGACATTGTTCTCCTCATCGACGACTCCCAGAGTATCCGGTTCAAGTTCTTTAGAGATGAGCTGACATTTGTGCAGAAACTGGTTGGTCAGTTTAATATCAGCGATACCACAATTAGAGTTGCCGCGGTCAACTTTGGCCAAGGTGTTAAAGAGCAGTTCTCTTTCGAGAAATTCCAATCTGTACTTGAGGTGAGAGACAGGCTCGTTTGTTAATACACACATACAATTATTATAACAAACGCTAAGTTTAACAAACGATTAACTTCTCGTTCAGAAATAAATGCCAAACTACCGAAGAGCACTATAATGATCAGTTCCTGTTGTATAGCGACGAGGGCAGATAATATCATATTAATAATCTGAGTTCAACATTCAGCAGATACAATATGAGTGTACACACTGCCAAAATCGAAGTAATGCAAGTTAGGAGATCTCCTGGCCCACTAAGTATACAGATAAATAGCAGATCTCTGAAACAAGTTAAAGAATTCATATATCTTTGAAGTATAATCACAGAAGATGGCAAACTAGATAGAGAAATCGAAATCAGATGTCGAAAAGCAAGTGCACTTACATATCAACTATCACTCATACTGAAGCATCCAAACATACCTATGTCCGCAAAACAACAGGTAATAAACAGCATATTCACACCAACCCTATGCTACCAATCTCAAACTTTGATAATATCCAAATCACACTTACGAAAAATCAACACCTATGCGATGAGATTCCTGAGGAGAGCTGCCATCCTAACAATCTGAAACCCAGTAAGAAATGTTGTTATCAGACAGACATTGGGATCAACACCTTGTGCCACATTTATCGAAAGACTGAAGATCAAATGGTTTGGCCATCTCGTTAGAATGCAACATCAACTACCAGCACTGGCCCTACATCAAAGATCATCTAGTTAGTTAATTAGTTAGTCGACAGATCACCCTCATTACACATCGAACCATTCAGTCCATAGTGCTCTGACACCATCCTCAGGAAATCCCGCAGCGTTTAGCGGCTAACGACACCGATGTAGGGCCGCTCATTTCCTTGTACTCCTGCATGCCCTGGCACTAAGATGAAGCTAATCTTTGCCAAGACCGAGACCTCTCCAGAGACAGAAACCACTCTCTTCGGATCCACCGATCCAAAACGAAGCCATGCGGATCATTTTGGGCTGCACGAGAGACACCAGCTGTGTAGCAGTGAGATACCTCCTTGACTTCCCCATCATGAACCACAGGATCAAGATCTGGAGAGCTCGTGCATACTTAAAAATAAGTGCAGATGAGCAACATCTATCCTCTTGAGCATGCTCATTGAATCGCTAAGGAAACATGCCCTAGTGAATGTCCGTGTCTCGAGCCATGTTATTGCTTTACTTACTGCCATGACTTCTATAGTCAGGCTACTTGTGGTCTCAACAAAAGTACCAGAGTCCTCCTTCACAATTCTCCCTTCAGCCTGAGCTGTAAAGGCCCATGAGCTTCTCACATGTCGGACGACCGACCCATCTATTTTCTTGTCTGCATTTTCTGTCTAGTTGGATGCAAACAGAAAAGGACGTACAGAATTCAGTTGGCACTTGTATCCACTCCTCGCCAGGTTCTAAGTCCTTAAGTGAACACACATGTTGAAGAATGTCTTCGGCTTGACCCATCCACGACCTTCCTCTTTTTAATCTGCTGCCCCACACCTTCATAATTTCACTATGCAGTGGATGATGTGTGTTTGTATGAACTCTGAGGTAGGCACATGCTCTGCAAATTTGTATTCTATCGTCAATGGTTGGAAAATCAAGAAGGTAGCCTGCATATTGTATCTCTTGTGCATCAAATAATAATGCGGATAGCTTCGTTCTGTATCGTTTCAATCCTTTCTATCTCCTTACAGTTGAGAGTCAGAATTGCCCTTGTCAACCCTGCGAAGGCATTGGTTACATGGTTCTCCCTAAACAACCATATTGTGAAAACAGACCTGCCGGCAGTGAGCATTGATGGGAGTATTTTAAGTAGAACCCAGTCGATGACATATCTTGGCATGAGGTTTGATCGTAGCCGGTCATTCAGAGATCATGTTGATTATGTCATAATGTAAGCTCGAAAAGGTTTGCCAGCAATGAGAGTCATGGCAAATGCCACTATATTGAGCAATGACTGTTAATACTTCTGTTCTAAAGACTGTTGCTTTCACCAATCGAGTATGCCCTGGTCATCCTTATTGTCAGCCCTACACTGATTGGTAGTTTGAAAAGGTAGAAAACTAAGCCATGCGGATCATTTTGGGCTGCACGAGAGACACCAGCTGTGTAGCAATGAGATACCTCCTTGACTTCCCCATCATGAACCACAGGATCAAGATCTGGAGAGCTCGTGCATACTTAAAAATAAGTGCAGATGAGCAACACCCTCTGCATGAGGTTATATTCAGAGAAAAGGGCGATAGGCTAAAGAGAGGCAGTCATGGATGGGTCGGGCGGAAGATGTCATCAGACAGGTCTGCAATCCTACCAGTATCAACCCCGGCAAGGAATGGGTGCTTGTGCTTTTACGTGCACCTTCTCCTGCATTATCACACATGACAGGCGGTGCAGAGAACAGAATCCTGCCGCTGTCAATGCAGAGGTAAACGCGCTCATCAATGAACACTCAGATAGCCCCGAAGTGCTCATCTCTACAGATGGATCTGTTGTAAAGCAGCAGAGAAGTGCATGGCATTTACAATCCGTTCAGCGGGCCGAACCTTTCAAGAATCCAGTGGTGCCCACTCTATGACCACGAGCAGCATGACGATGGAAGTGATGGCAGTAACACAGGCTTTCATATGGCTAGAATCACAGCATTATACCAACGTGTGTATACTTATTCAATGAGCATGATTCGGAAGGTCGATGCAGGATCTGTGAGTAGAGAGTGGACTGATTCGCTTTGGAAGTCCGTTGTCCGTAAAGTCAACTTCATCTTCGTCCCATGACATACTGGAGTCGAGGGAAATGAACGAGCTGATACACTGGCTGGCTCTGCATCCAATAAAGATTTCCAGTCCAAAGATCGCGCTGATGTTATTAACATCCTTAAAGAGATGTCGAGAAAAGGGAACTTTGACGTCAATGAATCCACATCCTTGTCCAGGATGAGTGACTTGGGAGTAAGAATTGGCACGGCCAGACACGAGAGGTACATCGGGAAAACGAGGGGCCTCGTCAACCAATAAAGAAATAGCCACCGGACAATGATGCATATGCTGGGGGAGGGGGAGGGGTTGGGGGGGGGGGGAGGATCTGAGTACCTATGGACCTGTCCTGAGTTCAATGACGATACCCCAGCTGATAACTGATAACTGATACCTCTGCCCATTTTTCACTTTTAACTCCCTTTATTTTTTTTTTTTACATAGGTTACTTTTGTGTGCATCTCTCTTTCTAAGTGCATGCAGGGACTAGGATGGGCAACTATGTTCTTCTTGACGTTTTGCCATTTCCTTACAGCACTGCGTTTATCCACCCAGGCCTTCTCCATCTCAAAATTCCACCAAGATGGCTGCTCCCTGCTTTTCAATCCTGTCCTGAAGCTTTCTGCGTTTGTCGCGCCTTATTTTACTCAGTACATTTTGCCATGTACTGTCATACTGGACAGTCTTGACCGTTGACTTGTGCTGTCTGGTTCTGCCTTTCTCCACCAATATGCTGCAAGGGTACCCTAGGACGCCCCATCTACACAGTAGTGAGTAAAGAAGAAACCAGCGCCAGATCAATAGCACTGTCCTCATCACCTGAACGGTGCCATAACCCAAAATAGACGAAGTCAGAGGTAATCAGGAAATGGACACCTGGAACGTGAAAAGTGAACACTTTTCACGCAAGGTGAAAACGCTGGGACTCGCTTTGCAGTCAGCATGAAGCGAATCATGACAAGGACATTCAAGGCTGTGATTTCGTCGACTGCAGACCACGTCAAGAAGAGAGTTGCGGCCAAAATTGTTCCACTCTTTTAATGTAGTTGATGTTTTAGTATACGTGGTGTAGATTTATTGTTGAATATATGGTTGTACATTGACGGTGTCTATCTTAGTCTGTATAGAGCAATATGCGAACAAAACTACAATCGGCGTTCGAGTTACACATATTACAGTTGTGTTGAGTGGTGTTTGTAGTGAGTTGGTGTAACGGGTGTAGAATATTAGTCTAACCATCAGCATAGTTATTGTGCTGAGAAAAAACCACGGTGCTTACTGGAGGAAGATGAAGTAATAATTCATACCCCTATGTACACGGGCATAATAGAGCTTACTACACCCAGCCGCAAAGTGGCAAGGCCCCAGTCGCACCCTGGCAAGTGGGGGAACCAGTCAATATGAACCTTGAGACCACATATTATGATTCTACGCATGTAGCAGTCGTCAGTTTAAAGTTCGAAGCTACACATTATGATTCTACAAACATAGCAGTTGCTAAATGAATGTTTAAGTCCACACACGACGAGTCTATGAATGTAATCATCACCAACTCAAACGCTGAAATGACGCAGTCTAATGTTGTGCATATAGAACTTTCATAATGAACTTTAAGATCGTATGAACTCGTGAAGGTATAAATCGCCAACAGTGAATTTAATAAAGGAAATATTATGATTCTATTGAATGTACGGCAACACACAAGGAAATCTCACAATTCGTCACAGCACGTATTTTATAGAAGAATTTATATAAGTTATAGAAGACAGAAAATAGTGAAGGAAGCAGCTCGGGACAGTTCACTAGAAGTGAGTCTTTGAAACAATGTGTGAACAGTTATGTAGATTCTGCCAAATATTTATTCACCGAGTGGAACATATTAAATAAACACGAGTTATTAAGTACTGACAATGGAAAATGTGACTATTATACAGGAATAGATAGTTTTAGTACTTTGAGTATTTAAAGACAGTGTGGAAAAACATTAATAAACGTTTGTAAGCTCGTGTGAACTGAGTAACACAAAAACAGAACAAATTGGGACAGTAATATCTCGGTTAACACCCAACATGGGAAGATGTCAACACGAGAGAAACTACCAGTTGATTGGGAAGCAAACCAGGCCAGGTTCAGGAGTTCAAAACAGGACCACGTTGGGAGAAACTGTGTTGGAAGTCTACTACAGGAGTTAATGTAAACATTGGCATTAATAGTAATTACAAGAACAGTGAAATAACTTTACTAACATGCGGTTATAGTTTGTATAAATTCAGTAGATAGACCCTGATAGATTAACTGTCAACAGTGTTAACAATTTGAAATGGTGATAACCATATTTTAGTTAAATTAGTTGCGCTACAGCTGAGATTAATTAATTAGATAGTTCAATAGTTGAATTATATTTCGTGGAAGTTAGTTATTGTGTTGAGATTCATGTGTATTATTGATGAGTTCATGTTTAGTAAAGTAATCCTGGGAGCAATATTAGAATATTGGGCACTCTTCCTTCAGACGGGTCTAAATAGTTCTGCCGTGAATAATTTTATATAACTAACACTAACCCTAACCCTAATCACTTATTCACTGCAGAACTATTTAGACCCGTCTGTCGGAAGAGTGCCGAATATTGTAGCGTGTGTGGTTGAGTATTAAGAACTGGTGCTTAGGGAAAAAAAAAACGAATTACACATATATTAATATTTAATTTTAAAAAATACCGAGAAGTGTGTTAGATGCAGTAACACGATGATGTGTATATTTAAAATAAAATGTGTACTTAATTGTCAAATGTCAACAAACAGAGCATTAGTTAGAACAGGTCGTTAGTAGAATCTGTGATAGAGTAATGAACTAAAACTATCATTAGTGATTTATTGCGTTTCAATTATTGAGACAATTTAAGTGTTATTAATCCTTGAGAAAGTGTTAGAAGTTTAAAAGAAGGCATAATTATTAGTTTGAATAACGAAGACACAAACAATAGATTGCACGATTTATTGCCTGGCATATTTCGCTGCATCTCGTCAGGTACATACGACGATGTATGTACCTGACGAGATGCAGCGAAATATGCCAGGCAATAAATCGTGCAATCTATTGTTTTTGTCTTCGTTATTCAAATTCATCACGGGAAAACATTGTTTTGAATTTCTGAAACGTCGCCTTCCATTACCAACAGTGAAGCGATCGGATGGATACCCAAGCTGAAGTGTAAAATATCGGTACAGGAGTGTCGATTGAGATTTCTCGAGGAATGCCTAAAGACGGGAATATTCCCTCACCGGTATTTCAGATCTCTCAGGGCGGACAGAATATGTCCAACAAGAAAAAACCTGAGACGACTGAAAAAAAACCAGATAGAAGAAACCCAGTCTAAACTGGCCAACCTCAAGCGCACACACAGTTCTGCTTACTACGTCACCAAAGAATTGAGCTTGTATGGCTACTTGAAAATTACCGTGGTAGACAATCGACATTACTGTGCGAACATGTGTATATTTCAGTTTGACGGATTTATCTAATTAATTCACGTAAGTTGTGTGATTTCTGCAGTATGTACCTGACGAGATGCAGCGAAATATGCCAGGCAATAAATCGTGCAATCTATTGTTTGTGTCTTCGTTATTCAAATTCATCACGGGAAAACATTGTTTTGAATAATTATTAGTATTAAAAATAAATATTATTCATAAGTTGGTAATTGCTATATAGCTATTTATTAATTAATAGTTATTATAAAATGGTTATGAGTTAAATAACTAAATAGGTGAGGATATTATTAATGGTTTAGTGAAGTGATATTATATTATAAGGTACTTATAAACATGAACAAATGAACACACTAAAATAACTGGAAATGTAAGTATAAACCCAGTGATGAATTGGACGAATTTTGATTGGTGAATTTACTAATAACTAACATCGAGTAAAATAAATAGTTATACTACATCTGTTCAATGAACAATTAACACATATTAATATGTTGTATTAACAACTTAATCTAACAAAGCAAATAATCTCTTTTCGAAGCAGTGGGATCCGTAAGTTTCTTTGTCAGTGCGATATTTTTCATAACATCATGAGCCCCTGATAACGTACTGCATAGCGATTGTGGAAAAACACTGGCGTGATTTGAAATAAATTCCTGCATGATTTTGAGATCAAACATTAGTACGAGTTATATTTAAGCATGATTTCTGAAGTTTCATTACAATTTTATGGATTATTCTTTTGGTTTTCAATGCGTTCTTGCATGCAAAGTTATTTCAATTATTAGAACTGCTGACATGTTGGGAAACTTTTCAATACCAGAATAATGTACATGGTGATAAAGCATGCTTGACTTTCAACGAGCGAAAACAGGTCTTTGGCATCTATGGCAAAATATAACGTTTGTGATTTTAATTAAAAATAATTTCAGGTATAAAGAGTAACTATATACTGAGAAACACAATGCGGCGTTGACATCAAAAGGGAACTCTTCTAAGAGAAGCAGATGACTATCCCTAACTGACGATTGTCATCCACAATTCAAGGCCATAGTGATATGGCTATACACTATATTTAGGCCAAGACATATATCTGATTATATAGTCTTATGAGTATTATCCTATGAGGAGACATGATGTTAAAATGTTTGCATATCCTTTACAGGACATCGCTGTCAACATCAGCATCTTTCAGCTGATTGTTGATTTCTTGGCAAGATTACGCTCAGTAGTTTGCCATTGCTTTCTGAGCGACCGGCTCACATACCCCGTAAGTTACCCACGCGATTCGAACCACCGCTGATTCTCACCGTCGTCACGTTACTAACTAGAGTATACGAGATTACGGAGAAAAGTTGCTAACCTCTAGGCCAGGAAGCCGGCGACATGATGTTACAACAGGAACAAATATAATGGAAATGAAAAGCAATAGATTTATCCACACGGAGAAAAGATTATCTTCGTAGATTATGATTCGACTATCATGAAGTTGAGCACGAATCTCTTCTTAGACTGATTTTCTTTGGTGATACTGACGCTTGAAATCAGTAGTCAGAATTGATGAGAGCGCAACATGTACTAAGTATACAGGTATATAGAAACATTATCTTACTAGTACCAATATAATTATTTGAACATATGTATAAACTAGCAATCAACTGTGCAGTCAGAGATAGAAACTGATACTAAGATGAAGCCTGATGAGGAAATAGATTGAACTAGTCTCAAGTATTTGATAGTTTTATCATATAGTACACATAGACATTGATGTTTGCAATTGTTGTTACAAGATTTCATTCTGTGTTCAAAGCAATAACAGATTCAATTGATTGATTATTGTTGTTACTAACACCTGAGTAATTAAAATATAATTGATTGATTGAGTGGTTTATTGATTGAGGAAAAAATATTTCATTACATTTGATAAATTGTACAGATTATTAAGTGATCCAGTTTAAGTATTAATATTAATTGTGTATTTATTGATTGATACACGTTTGGGCATAATTGGTCTGCTCAAGTCAGAGAAGCGATTATGGACATGAAGTGTCTTACATTTTACTCACTGCAAATTATTCGAGGATGATGAGAAACGTCTCAACCACAGTGTTGAATGGGATCGGCAACGCATGGGCAGACTGTCCGACCTTGACGCTGGCTTGCAGTATAAACAAATACAAGTTTGATCAGACTTGGGCGGTGAAGAAGTTTAAATCTACCATGGTTGACCAGTAAAATCCCTACAAACCTGGGACGAGTGATGGCTGCAACTAATTTAGAATGCCCACAGATGACGTGACACAGTGGTCAGTTCATTAATGCCACCATCAACGCTATTAACCGACAACATGCTAGACTGTTGAAGATGGTGCATAGATGTGGCATTAATTTTGGTGTCAAAATCTTTCAGATGGAGAAGTTATTTATTAGAGTTTAAACTTAAGATAAGATAGTACATTTACAAATAAATAGAATATATTGTAAATAGATAACGTTATTTTATGATGATATAAGTATTTGACATGTAAATCAAAAATGCTCATAGATTCTTGTCTTGTTAGATTAGCAAGTTACAGCTCCAGCGAAGAGACAATTCAAGAGTTATTTACTACTTTGATTAGATATTTAGATAGAATTTAATAAACTTAAATTAATTGTATTATAATAACTAAAGACTATGCAGATAATTGAAAGAGAAACAAAAAATTGATGCTCATTTTTTTTTCTCAAGCCCACGGGGATAACCTTGCCAGGGTGCGACTGGGGCATTGCCAATTTGCGGCTGGGGTGTAGTAAGCTCTATTGCGCCTGCATTCATAGGGGTATGAATTATTATTTCATCTTCCTCCAGTCGGCACCGTGGTCGTTTCTCAGCACTATAACTCTGCTGATGGTTAGACTAATATTCTACACCCGTTACACCAACTCACTACGAACACCACTCAACACAACTGTAATATGTGTAACTCGAACGCGGATTGTAGTTTTGTTCGTAAATTGTTCTATACAGACTAAGATAGACACCGTCAATGTACAACCATAAATTGAACAATAAATCTACACTACGTATACTAACACATCAACTACATTAAAAGAGTGGCACAATTTTGGCCACAACTCTCTTCTCGACGTGGTCCGTACTCGACGAAACCACAGCGCCCTGAACTTCCTTGTCAGAATTCGCTTCATGTTGACTGCGAAGTGAGTCCCGTCATTTTCACGCTACGTGAAAAGTGTTCACTTTTATCGTTCCAGGTGTCCATTTCCTGAACACTACAATTACCTCTGACTGTCGTAATATGTGTCGTCCCTGGGGTGAGGGGAATCAACACCCACATTCTTTTAACCCCATTATCTTATCGTGAGGATCTCCTAGCTTTCTGTCCACAACACCCCGTCAGTTCTTGGATCCCTCTCTCTCTCTCTCTCTCTCTCTCTCTCTCTCTCTCTCTCTCTCTCTCTCTCTCTCTCTCTCTCTCTCTCTCTCTCTCTCGCTCTCTCTCTTACCACTGGACCATGCCCCCTCTTATTCTTTTACAAAACATATTACACAACACTAGCTTCTAACAAAATGACAAATTAATTTAATAGAGAAAAGTGTCAGGTGTTTGTGCAAAGTGTATGTGTAGAATGTCTGTCGTATAAGCTAGTGTGTTTGCAGAATCAGACCCGAACAGCTCAGGAGCAAAGTCTGCTTCATCACAGTACTGGCCACACAACAGCACCATATATAAAGTACAATAAGACCTCACCAAATGATGCGTCTCTCTGGCCAAATGTCGACTTCCTCCAATAGCTCTTGGATAGTCCGGATGCCTGGTCACCAATAGTGGATATAGTCCAATACTGACCATGAATCTGACACACACAATGTAACTAATATGTTACTAACAGTTCTGGAATCTGATAACACTTGTACAGTAACATAATGTTTTCTGTCACTTTGAAACTAAATGTTAGTAGTTATTTCTCATAGGAATTCCCCAATTGTAACACACAATGTTAATTGGTAATGTCTCACAAAAATTCCCAATTTGGAAAAACACAATGTTAAATTTCCAGTTCTCTATATAACTACTATTGTTCCTGTTACTGGTGGTAGTGTAAGTGTCTTCACTTTACTATGCTAAGAACAACCACCGAGGAATCACTCTTATAGTCTCATCGTTTACCGCTCAGCAGAGGCCAGGTTCTTGCAGATCCTCTGGGTTATGGGCCAAGTGCAAAAGCAGCTGAGTAAAAAAAACTTCCTTCAATGATCGAGCCATGACTTTTCTTCTAGCTTGTTGTAAAATATAGTGGAACCTGTTGAAGAGAGAACACACCTGGTGAGAGCAACCCGACTCCAACCTTTATTAGGTGAGTGTAGGCCGACGGCCGCACTCAGATATATAACAGAGAACTAAACTCTGTCATAAGGCAGAGGAGCTCATCACATCGGTCTGAGTCATGGTAAGACAAGGAAAGACTAAAGGAAAAGTGCAGAAACCCAGTAGATACCCTACTGGAAGATCCTACCATTTGACATTTCCTTTAAATCCCCCCCCCCCCAACCATCCTCAATCTCCCTAAACTCACTGAGTTAATTGATATCTCACATTAGCTAGTTCAAGCAACGCGATAGCCTACTGCTGCCAACGCTCTTATAATACGTTCTCATAACGCACATTACCACTCTAGTCTCCTAAGAATAATCTAACTTGAATTTATCCAATTAAATACCATATATTTATTCCTGTCTGAAATTGAGGCTACTCAATAACACAATGCTTAAATGTCCGCCGATGTAAATCAACACAAGACACTGTAGTCTCTCTCTATAATCAAACCAGGAACATCACACACACGTCCTTGTTGTGTCACAACATTTGGTCGACACTGACCAAAGTTGTTTATCCAGACTCTTTTAATATTGTGTCTGAATGACGTCACAAATCTGTCCAGACACTAGGCGTCAATAAACTATTTCTTTCTCTCCGTTTCCGACTCGACGGAAACAACTGGCCGTCTATTCCGCTTTCATCTGGGGAATTGTCCCGATACTTCAAAAAGTCTTGCTGGCCTGTGATCTAGAGAATAATTTCCCCACAACAAAAGATCATGCCGACTTCCATCCAGACAGTCTGTCTACCACATCAAAGGATGGCTGCCGCCTGTAGACGGATGGCGCGACAGTCTTTCATCGATAGACATCTCCAAGAATTTTTGTGACTCTGACCTAGTCTAATTTAATAATAACATCTAATGGTTTAATAATATCTGATGGGAGATGCCTTGAGGAGATTAGAACAAGAATCACCGTTGTGTAGCCTTTAGCAAGATGAAAATCATACTGACCAATAAAAAGATCTCAATTGAAACGAGAAAAAGAGTGTTGAGGTGTTACATAGAACCTATACTTTTGTATGGTAGTGAAACTAGAACAATGAGCAGTTTAGCTGAAAAACATCTGATGGCTGCAGAAATGTGGTTACGGAGGAGAATGCAAAGAATACCATGGACAGACATAAAAACCAATGACCAAATACTCATCATCATCAAGTGCCGTGCCGGCTGGCGTAGGCGTTCATGGCTCTCCATAGATCTCGGTCTTTGGTTTTCTGGATCAACTCTGCTGCTGATATTCCTCCATGCCACCGTCTCAATCCATCCAGCATCACTTCTCTTGGTCTACCTCTGCCTCTCTTCCCCTCGATCTTTCCAGTTGTTACGATGTTCTCCAATGCCTCTCTTCTCATCACATGACCGAGGAAAGCTGTTTGTCTCTGTCTTATTGTTGTATATAATGTTCTAGTTTCATTAGCCTGTTTCAGGCAGTCGTCGTTAGTTACTCTGGCAGTCCAAGGAATTCGCAACATTCGTCTCAGGAACCACATCTCTGTTGCTTCTAATTTCTTCTTAATTTGTTCATTTACATTCCAAGATTCACTGCCATACAGCAAAACTGGTTCTACATAGCATTTCAGCACTCTCTTTCTTACATTCAGTGACAGTGACTTATTGCATAAGATACTCTTCATTTTATGAAATGCGGCTTTTGCCTGCCCTATTCTGCTCCTAATCTCTGTTGTACATCTTCCATCTGATGTTATAAATGCCCCTAGGTATCTAAAATTATCAACTTGGTTAAGGATTTTCCCTTCTATTTCTATGTCACATTTTGGTGTCACCATTTTCTTTGATATTACCATTGTTACTGTTTTCTTGATATTCAAGTTGAGTCCTTTCCTTGCACTCTCTGTTACTACAACGTCTAATAATTGTTGTAGGTCTGTTGAATTATCCGCCACCAATACTGTGTCATCTGCATAGCGTATATTATTTATATTATAACCTCCAACTAGTATTCCTGGCATCTCTTTGATCTCTCTCATTATTACTTCGCTATACAGGGAGAAAAGATCTGGTGACAAGACACACCCTTGTCGTACTCCTAGCTTTATCTGTTCGTAACTACCCTCTTTATTTCCCATTTTAATTGCTGCTACTTGGTTCCAGTAAATATTCTTTATTATTCTTAAATCTTTTCCATCAGTGTTGATATCTTCCAACATTTTAATCAGTTCATCATGTTTTACTTTATCAAATGCCTTAGTATAATCTATGAAGCACAAATATATGTCCCTCTGTTTCTCTATTGACCTATCTATTAGTGTCCGCAATGTATAAATTGCATTGTTTGTGCCCTTTCCTTCCACAAATCCATACTGTTCTTCACTAATTTCCATTTTTATTTTCTTTTTGGTTCTTCTCATTATGATTCTGAGTAGAAGCTTAGTGATATGGTTTATAAGGTTAATTGTACGAAAATCTTCACAATCAATTGCTCCTGGTCTTTTTGGTATAGCTATAAATACAGATTTCAGCATATCACTGGGTAAATATCCACTGCTGTAAATATCATTCAACATTTTGGTTAATATATCTACTCCAAATTCTCCCAAAACTTCTAATTCTTCTATTGTGATTTCATCTGGCCCAGCTGTTTTTCCTTTCTTCATACGTTTCATAGCGTCAGCGACTTCTTCTTTCAGAATAGGTGGACCTTCTAAGTTACTATCTTCTGTTAATTCTGCCCTTTCTCCTTCATATAATTCTCTTATATACTCATTCCACCTCTTCATTATAGCATCTTCCTCTAATATTATCTTTCCTGTTTTTGATTTCAAACACCCTGTATTTATTCTTATTTTTTTTCCTGTAAGCTCACTGATTTGTCTGTGCATATTTTTTGTATCTTTAATGGAATTTAATTCAATTTTTTTGCATTGCTCGTTTAACCAACTTTCTTTAGCCTTTCCACATTTATCTTTATTTCTTTATTTATCTTAGCGTATTCTTGTTTGTCATTTTTATACTGTTTTCTTTTGTCCATCAGGTTTAAGATATCTTCATTCATCCATTTTTTCTTAGCTATTTTGCCTCTCTCTGGTAATACTTCTTTGCTAGTTTGATGAATGGAGTCCCTTAACATTTCCCATTGTTCATCTATACTCTGTATTTTAGTTATTGCATTGTACCTATTTTTCACAGTCACTCTGTATTGTTCTTGCATTTCTTTATCTATTTTTAGAACCTGTTTATTAAGTCTCATGTTCTTAACCATTTTTTTCCCTCTCTTTAATCTTACTTTTATTTGTCCACATAGTGGTACATGATCACTATTACAGTCAGCACCAGGCATTGTCTTTACATTAATTAAAGCATTTCTAAATCTTTTATTAATTAGTATGTAGTCAATTTGGTTGCGTATTTTCTTATCAGGGCTTATCCATGTGTACAGTCGTCTTTTATGGTGTTTAAACCATGTGTTTCCAATTATCATATCATTGATATTTGCCCATTCTATTAGCTTTTCCCCTCTTTCATTTCTTGTACCTAAACCATAATTCCCCACTACATCCTCCATTTTTCCCTTTCCTACTTTTGCATTAAAATCACCAAGTATTATCTTTATTTCTTGTGATCCAATTTGAGCCATCGCCATTTCTATTTCGTCGTAAAAGTGTTGTATTTCTTCATCACTACTGCTTGCTGTTGGCGCATATACTTGTATAATATTTATGTCTATTGGTTTGCCTTTGATTTTTACCATAATAACTCTATCTGAAATACACCAGTATCCATTAATTGACTTGGCTGTTTTTTCGTCTAATATTATTCCTACACCTTTTTCATGTGTATCCCCTCCAGAATAAATTATTGTGTGATTGTCAGCTATAATTTTGCCCGATCCCTTCCATCTCATCTCACTAACGCCTAGTATATTCATTTTCATGCTATCCATCTCTCTTAGAACATTGGTCAACTTTCCTAGCTCATTTAATGTCCTAACATTCCATGTTCCTACTCTAAATTTATTTATTTTAGTTAAGATTTTGCCATCAGTAGCTGGATGACGGTCTGGTGTCACCTGTGGCTCATGACTGTCCCTACCGGACGAGGATGCCCTAAGACAGCCATTAACGTCCTTCACTAACTTTGATTTATGTTTTGCCATGAAGTCTTGGGAAGATAATGTGGTGGTTTCCCCTTGCCTTCCACATTCACATGGTGGTCTTTTTACCTCTGCTTTTGACAGCCATTTCCGACTGCAAGGACAAGTGAGTGCCCTGCTCTGCTCAGCTGCAGAGTTGTCCACTTATTCCGGTGGATACACGCAAATACTACAGGAGAAAAATGAAAATCGTAAACTGAGTAGATAAATTAGACGTAGACAGTCACAATTTTTTTTGGGCATGTTATGAGAAGAAATTAATTGGAGAACTTGGTGACAACTGGCAAGATCGACGGGAACAGACAAGGGGGAAGACCAAGAAGTAAATACCTGGATCGCTTGGCCACATGGCATGGTCGAATAGGAACACTTAGCTGATCCATGACTCTGGTGTTCGAGTGAAATGGCGAGTCATTACCGCCCTCCTTTCCGGCATGGCACATGATTGATTTATTGAGTCTAATTTGGGTTATGGCAGACGGCTTGCTGTCGTGGTGATACAGCCACTGTTGATACAAGCCAGGTCAATGGTTTCAAGTGCAGTCTCGAGCTCCTCCCCCTGTATTTTGGAGGAATTGTTTCCCCATGATCTGCCTTTAGCGTTGAAATCGCCACATAAAATGACATTTCTCTCGTGACCTAATATGTCACTTAAGTAATGCCACTTCTGGGAACCCAAACTCGCGTTGCGGGCGTAAACATTAACCGACACGAATGGGTGACCGGATTGAACTCTCACCGCCTGTATTTGTATGTCGTCATTGTCCCACCATACTGTCGCGAATGAGAACCGCCATTCTCATATGTCGCCTGGTGAAGAAACATTTGAAGCCGGCAATTTGGAGTAGCTGATCACCTAGTCTCGTCTCCTGGAGCGCTACAATGTCATTCCTTTATACCAGGTTTCCAGAATAGGGCCTCATTATTTTACGCTGGCACAGTTCCAATATAATATACGAGTATTCCTGTGGCTCAGACGGTCACATTTAAATCTAAATCGTCTTACCCCACCTCGTATGACTTGCCGTTTGCGGCCACCCTTCCGCCCCCGTCGCTTTACTGGGTTGACTGCCCTCCGCACGGACACAAACGTTGTTCCGCCATGTTGAAAAACCGAACACCACAGACATACACACGCTGCGAAAATTCACTCAAGGATTGCTTCGCTCAATGAACGAACTCTGTAACATCGGTGCAGATCTTGAGAAGAAACTCCTGGAAACATCCTGGCTCACAAATTAAGCGCAAGAGATGAAAATATCCATCCCCTACGCGAAAAAGGGAACGGTCACAAAAAGCACAACAGACCGCCGCCATCTTGACCGGAAATCTGCTAGAGAGTCAGAGGACGCCAGAGAAGAAAATGGATTGACGATATCAAAGACATTGTACAATCACACGGAATGACACTATCCATTGCCACCCATCAGGAGCTAGAACGCCAATTATTCCTCCCCACGCCTCTTGACAGAAAATGTTGAAGATGATGATGATGATGATGATGATGATGATGATGATGATGATGATGATGATGATGATGATGATGATGATGATGATGATCATGATCATGATCATGATCATGATCATGATAACTGAGTTTTCTTATTCACCTATTTGTGACTTTTCTTCATTCGTGTAATGCATTATGCTTACTGTTATTCGTTTAAGAAAAACGCCTCAGTGTACCTACTATATGGACATGAGAAATAGAACAGAAAGAGAGAGAGAAAGAGAGCCCCGGTGAGAACAGGGATTTATTTCACGTGAACTTCTAGTAATACAATTTCCCCTGGTCTCTGGATAGTGAGATCGGACGGCCGTGTGTATTGTTGCGCACGTAAAAAATCCATTGGCAGCTGGAAATCGAAAAAGATTAGCCTGACGGCGCTGCCCGGGCAAAATTTCGAGTTAAAAATCTACCCAAAGTATTTCAGGATCCTCCCGGTGCTACAGAGTCTGTGCACTGAGCTGAGTTTCTCCAGAATCAGGTTTGAGTTAGGAGGAGAACGGAGCACTTATGGGTTACACCCGTGTGTCGTGATGTTGATCCGTCGACTAAACTAAACTAAACTGAGAATATGAGAGAGTGGATGTTTTATTATATTTGTTATTGAGAGTAGATATGTGTGTGTGTTAGTGTGTGTGTGTGTGTGTGTGTGTGTGTGTGTAAGGAAGTGGATGTGTGATTGTGAGGATGTATAACTGTGTACTGTATAAATATTTGTGTACCACGTTTATAAAGGTGGGTATGTATCTATAATGGGTGTGTGTGTGTGTGTGTGTATGGGGGGGGGGGAGGTGTGTATATGTGCGTTTTGCTTTATGTAAGAATGAGGATATTATAGATGTGAGAGAGAAAGAGAGAGAGAGAGAGAGAAGAGAGAGAGAGAGAGAGAGAGAGAGAGAGAGAGAGAGAGAGAGAGAGAGAGAGAGAGAGAATGTATGTATGAGTTAATGTTTGTTAGTGTGCCTGTGATTGTGAGTGGGTACATGTGTGTACGAGAGAGTGTATATTTGTATTATTGAGTGGGTATTTAACTCCATTCATTCGCATTCGCAACTGCGAGCGCTAACAAGACAAGTCAACTGAACAAGCCAAGAAGCCTGATACGGAGGAAAACGGCACGTTGCAAGAATACCAAACGACACGTGACAACCAAGATGTGCAGCGTGGGAGCCGACAAGAAGACGAGCGGAGTGAATCTACCTGCGAGCTGTAGCAAAAAACAAGAACCTCAAGCAACCTCTAAGGAAGCTACCACGAGAAAGTACGACGACAACCCACCAGTAACAAGAGCCAAACCTACTGAAAAGCAGAGAGAGGAGAAAGACACCTGAGTCGGAAACACCGATTTACCGACAAGCAAGTGGGTTGTCAAGCGTATTCAAGTGGAGCTATCAGACGAAGAAAACCTGAAGCAGCTACGAGAAGAGAATATTCACATCCCATTCTTGAAGGCGGAGCGGCTCCTCACCTACTCCAAGATACCTACAACCTTGGCATTGGTGACGACGGAGCAGTGGCTTGCAGAGAGGGGGGGGGGGGTGGTGCGACGGCCCCGGGCATCCAGCCGGGAGGGGTCATCCAATTAGGGAGAGGGGGCAGCACAGTGCAGTGGGAGGGGAGGAGGAATGAATTAGGGAAAGAAAAATTTAGGGCATTCAGTCAAGGAGTTGGCCCCAGGCATAAAAAAACTTCTGCACGCCACTGCGACGAGGGGCAGCGAAATGCCGACCACAGTAGCAATCAACAAGAAAATACAACAGCCAGAGAGGTTCATCCCAAGAGTCAATCAATGTTTCATATGCCAGAGGGCCTGTCACAGCAGAGCAGCATGCTGCAGTATGACGGAAATCTGCCGGTACTGCGCCGATCACCACGCCTTCATGGTGTGGCCGCTGGTCAAGCTGGACACGGACTTTCGAGCACCCAACAACAAAAGAAAGTGCACCAACTGCCTGGGCAAGCATGGAAGCAAGATACTTGGGCTGTCCGTACCTGCAACGACACAGAGACGTATGAAAGCTCGCCATCAACACAAAGACACCATATAACGAAGCAATGCTTAGGTGCGAGAAATCGACGGGTATATCACAAGCTGAAATAGATCAACTGCAAAAAACAGATAGACGAGTTGAAGAAACAAGTCAAGGCACTGCTGACGTCGACCCCGACCAGCGACAGCGGAAAAACTACTGGCGGAAATGAAGGAGATCCAGCAAAACATCAAGCAAGAAGAGGAACATATGGCACTGATAAAGAAGGAGAACGAAGAAATCCTACAAACCATTAAATCAGAGCGAGAACTACAGAAAGCTAAAATGGAACTTTTCCTAAACAAAACAACAGAAGCCGTACAAGAAATCACAGAGAAACCGCAAGATGAAAACCAAGAGACCAAGCCTGAATCGCAAGCGAAAGCCAGGTCCAACCACGACGCCGGAAACATTCAAAGGGAAGCCAATATCCCGCCAGACAGCCGAAGAAAACCGAGATGTGCGCCCTGATGACGGCATAGGGACGCCCCGTTGCCGCCAGTATTTACCGATGAATAAATCGCAGAGATAAAAAGGATACACGAATTCAAGTGCAAGGAATACAGAAGGCGCATGGAAGAAAAAGCAAAGAAGTACAAGAAACACAAGGGGGAAACCAATGCCCTGCCGTCACGCTGAAGAACCAGATTTATGGTAGGATGACGAACACCCATAACAATACTATAAGGGTCGTTCATTTGAAATCCGTTCCAATGGCTTTATTACAAAAGCATGAAAGAAACATTAACAGGTGTGGTAGAATTAAACAAAGCATTCATTTTGAATGAATTATGCGCCATGGGTTGGTCAGAAGAAGTCGCCGTAGGCATTCAGGCAAGCATCCCATTGCTTAGTTAGGCGACCAATGCCCTTCGCAAAAAAAGGAGTGTGTTTGCTCACTGAACCAAGTGTTTACCGCGTTCATTACTGTGAATACACCTTCCGATATTGCAGGTTCTTACGAACGACCTTTTGAAATGTCCCAATTGACACATCAATTTTTTTCGCTAGCGAGCTTATGCTTCGACAACAGTTCATCTGTACTGCTGCATCAATTGGCAATGTTTTTTTTTCTGTTGTAACAATATGCGCTTGACCCGACTGTCGAAGATCTGTCGTGAACTGACGTCCTTTCCGAAGCATTCGTGCCCAGTCTGTCACTGTTGTGTTCGACACACATTTGTTACCGTACGCTGCCTGCATTCTTCGATGAATGTGCACTGGTCGACATCCTTCAAATTAAAGAAACTGAGTCATCGCTCTTTTAGCTTCTTTGGACGGATTATGGATCAACCCGGCCATTTTCTCAACGGTCAGAAACAGAACCTATGCATCATGGGACGATAAGCACGTGCTCTTTTATACATTGGTCAGTACTTATCACATGACTATGACATGATCATGTTCAACGTTTGCAATTACGCGCGGTGCGGCACGAACGAATTTTAAATGAACGCTGCTAATATATAGATGACGGAGAGATTGTCCCATGGCTGACCACAGAGGAAGCAATCGAAAGACAGCAAGAACTCAAACGCGAAAGTGAAGAAAGGCGTAAGGAGGAATATCACATTGAAAAGCTTCTACAGGCAATACACATAAAAGGAGGCAAAAATACCAAATAAAAAGTCCTTATAAGGACTGCACCCAGTCACGCCAGACGAGCCAGGAAACAGCACCATTAAAGAAAACAACAAGAGGAGACGGGCACAAAAGACAGCCGCCTCCAACCCCCCAGCTGACGTCACAGACACACAAGTCGACATAACCAGTTCGGAGCAGGACCAACTCGTAAGAGCGCACAAGACAAGAATTAGGGTGAATAAACCCACAAAAACCACGGACCTCAACTATAACCACAGCTGAAAGAAGCAGTTTGATTTGGAATTTTTGTTTTTTGAACCAAGCAAGCAAGTGTTTAACTTTGAGAGAGTGCACATATGATGTAGGTATGTATATGTGTATTTGTGCATGTGTGAATAACTGTGTGTGTATAAGTGTGTATATGTGTGTGCGTGTGTCTGTCTGTCTGTCTGTCTGTCTAATTGCCTACTCACCTGTCTCATAACAAGGTAATATGCATTCTCTATGTTCACAGCAATCAGTTGACAATGATTTTTTTGTTATGTGAGTGTACTATGCACAATAGATAACTGATGTATGAAAGATGAGTGCGTGGAAGGGCTGAATGTAAGGCGGGTCTGTGTGCCCAATTTGTGACCCTTTAAAATAAATTTCGTTCGTT
>JACEFZ010014062.1:0-32084 GCA_014155875.1 Cepaea nemoralis
CAGAAACAAAAAACCTAAACTGACCAGTACCAGGACCATAACTCACAATGACAAGCACCAGGACCATAACTCACACTGAATAGTACCAGACTAGCCACATACTGACCAGCACTGGGACCATAACTCGCACTGACCAGTCCCAGGAACATAACTCACACTGACCAGTACCAGTACCATAACTCACACTGAACAGTACCACGATCTTGACACACACTGACCAGTATCAGTACCATGACTCACACTGACCAGTATGAAGACCATGACTCACACTGACCAGTACCAGGACTAGCCACGCCCTGACCATTACACGTACCATGACTCACACTGACCAGTACCAGGAATATCCACACCCTGACCAGTACCAGTACCATGCCTCACAGTGACCAGTACCAGGACTAGCCACACCCTGACCAGTACAAGTACCATGACTCACACTGTCCAGTACCAGGACCATGACTCACACTGACCGGTACCAGGATCATGAATGACACTGACCAGCACCATTACCATAACTCACACAGACCAGCATCAGTACCATAACTCACACTGACCAGCATCAGGACCATAACTCATACTGACCAGCACCAGGACCATGACTGCCTGTGACCAGCACCATTACTACGACTCACACTGACCAGTACCAACACCACGACTCACACTGACCAGTAACAGAAACATGACTCACACTGACCGGTATTAAGACCATGACTCATACTGACCAGCACCAGGACCATGACTGCCTGTGACCAGCACCATTACCACGACTCACACTGACCAGTACCAACACCATGACTCACACTGACCAGTAACAGAAACATGACTCACACTGACCGGTATTAGGACCATGACTCACACTGACCAGCACCAGGACCATAACTCACACCGATCAGCACCAGGCCCATAACTCTGACTGAACAACACCAGGACCATGACTGCCTGTGACCAGCACCATTACTACGACTCACACTGACCAGTACCAAGACCACGACTCACACTGACCAGTAACAGAAACATGACTCACACTGACCGGTAGTAGGACCATGACTCATACTGACCAGCACCAGGACCATGACTGCCTGTGACCAGCACCATTACCACGACTCACACTGACCAGTACCAAGACCATAACTCACACTGACCAGTAACAGAAACATGACTCACACTGACCGGTATTAGGACCATGACTCACACTGACCAGCTGTAACAGTGCACTGATAAATAGGACTAACGAGTTATAGGTTTGAGTATAAATAGAGATTTATTTCATCTTGATGACAACTTCTACAACCTTCATACAACATGGCGTCTTCTCTCTTCCAGGCCCAGATGTTGACTCCTTCCTAACAACAAACTACGTCACGACTTGAGCATCCTTCTTCCCATTCCATCCTGATGCTCAAGCGTGCTGTAGTTTTGCCCACCCAATATACACATACTGCTACACCTTCCTATGTTTTCGAAAGACTTTTTCTCTTAAAAAGTCTTTACTCCCAATCCCCTTACTCTATTCCCCCTCTTTCCTTACCTCCCACAACTCCTCTAACCTTCCCCAAACCAACTTTATTTTAATTAAAACAATCTATTCGTAACTCTTTCCCCTGCCATATAGTAAACCACTATACATTTCTTGTTCGTTTTTGGCTCTTCACAGTTCCTGTACAAAATATATATCATAAGAACAGCTCGTATAATCGTTATCATACACTTGACATTATGAAATTCCTCACTCTTTCACAACACAGAAAACAATGTAGTTAGAAAAAGTAAAGAAGGGGTGCGCACCCAGTGAAAAGTATAAAGAACGAATAGTCAACACAATCACATTTACACAAAGGAATGGATAGTCAACACAATCACATTTACCTCTCTTGCCAACAAAAAAAATGTTGTAAACAATTAAAAAAAAAAAATACATCTTATGAAATACATCTTTGTTCCCTATAAATCAAGTTGATATAAGTTTTCTCAACATTTATATATTCAACATTTATATTGCCATCCACAATTTATATTTCCGTTATCTCATCTTTGACCACGAACCAACGTTCATATTCCATGAACATTTTTAATTTAATTAACGCTGATTTTTCACAGCTCCTATATCTTGCCCCCTCACATCCCATGATCTGCTTCCTTGTCCACTTATATATACACCCCAGCTTATATGCTGCCCTTCACAGTCATATACCCAACCTTATATCTTCATATAATGCAGCTCCTATTTTACTTTCTCACAGCCATCCCCGACCTATGTTTTTAATACTTCATATCCATAAGAACCTTTTCATGCCGATTATCACAGCCACATAATATTCACAAAGAGAATGTATGTGTCTCTCTATTAGCCCCTTAGTAGTTTTATTAACTCTTTTCTGAACGAAGGGTCTTAAATAAAGCCCCATGTATTTTCTCTATTCTAGCCAACACCATAACTATTTGAAAACTAAACTTACTTAATTAAATTTGTAACAAGGTAACCTAATTCGGTACTAACAAGGTAACCTAACACACAAAATAACTTATTTAAATTATGAGTTAAGCGAAATAAAATCAAAACAGGACATCATACCCCCCGAATAGTTTTGTTTTTACACAAATTTATGTTTCCCCTCATATTAACTAAAGATATCAACTCATTCAAAGAAAAACACATTTTTAAAATAATATAACATGCATCTTATCAAATCATAAGAAAATATTCTATTTCTACCTATCACTACTGGTCTCTTTTACGGACCAATAGTTTGTACGCAAAAGTCTAAGAACACCACAATCCTATTCTACAATCAAATAATAACAATAATTTTACAGGATCAAACCAAGCAAAAAAACATATTATATATGAGGCATTAAAAACTCAGACTCAATAAAACAACTGTCTTCTCGCTAAAGAGAAGGTTTTCAAAAAAATATAATTCACTTAGAATTAACTACGTAAAGTGACCAGCAACATTGGCCTCTTATACGAACCAATGTAACACATATCTATTCACACAAGTCATTCTATTATTTTTATAACCGAGAAAAACAAAACAACTCACTGTCAAGTATATATATCTGTTACCTACAGACCAATTTCTTAACTTAGAACAATATCTGTTCTCTCTACACACAAAAAAAAAATAAATCACTAATCAACAATGACCGTACTATCATTGATTCTCTCCCCTCACAATTTTCTATCTTTTTCCAGCCTAACTCCTAACACATCACAATATCTGGAATATCATCTTAAGCAAGCACTGTAAACTACAGGTCAACTCATTTTATCTATTACTAATGTGGCGATTATTCTAATGTCATCTCAATGTACCAGCCGTCATCTATCTACTAATTAACTTGTGGCTCGGCACACCAATTGTTTCCCTTGGATTTGTACCAACTATCACTACAACTTCTTAATCATTACCGTTAACCACGGTATTTCTAGCACCAATAAAAACTTGTCTATTTACTATAGAGTACATCTACCTGCTGTACCATTAACTAACTTATCTATCTACGAAAACTCAAGAAGTTGAAACATAAAATCAACCAGCAATTCCATCACTGAGAAAAAAAATATATATGCCTCACTCGAACCTACATCTATATTAGTTATCTCAATGCTTAACTACTCCTCAAGACCATTTATGAAAAGTATCCATAGAAGCCTTTTCCATTTCCACCGTTTCATATACTTCATCAAGTATCTCTTTCCTTTTTACATCATGAAACTTACATCTTGCTATCTGCAGTATTTTCTAATAATTTACTTCTTACGTTTCCACTTCTTCAATAACTCCAAGTTTCTTTGAATAAGTGCTATCTCCACATCAATATCTTCTTCTTCGTACAACTTATTAGTTTCTTCCATACTACTATTTGATTCTGACTTTTCATCCATTTTCTCTTCTTCACCTGTATGTCTCTCGCTAGCAGCCGCTAATCTCTTCCGTTCAATATCCCATCTAATTTGTCTATCATTATTTCTTAAGGACCTTTCTAGTAGAGGCATATCTTCACCGCTTGTTGAATAATCTCTAATTCTTCTCTGTCTTTTTACTTCTCTTTCTCTTTGTTTATCCATTCTTCTTTTCGTTGCTTGTCTAGTATTCTTAAATGGAGCACCTGTTTCCTCTTCCATAGACTTTATACTATCATAATGACTCTCATTCACGTTTTCTTC
Source organism: Cepaea nemoralis (assembly GCA_014155875.1). Taxonomy (NCBI): domain Eukaryota; kingdom Metazoa; phylum Mollusca; class Gastropoda; order Stylommatophora; family Helicidae; genus Cepaea; species Cepaea nemoralis. The sequence goes on from JACEFZ010014062.1 coordinate 4,169, forward strand.
TTCTACCGTTTTCGGTATTGTCTGTTCTTGAGTATCATCGTAAACTGGAGTTGTTATTAACTGATTTTGTGCTGGACCTTTTCTAAAACCTGGGGTTATTGTAGCTCCTATGACGACCTGTTCATCTAAGTATCCAGTGTCTGCATAATAATAATTATTATAATTATTATTTCCCCTCTCATCCTCATCTCTTCTTAAGTGTTCCACGTGTGCCCTTGCCACATGTCTCGTGACCTGGTTCTTGATACTATACGATACTTTTCCTAGCTTTTCCAAAACGTAATAACCTGGAACCCAACGAGCATCAAACTTAGAGTTCCTTCTATGCTTCTTATAATAAACTCTATCACCTACTTTAAACTCCTGTAATTTTGTATTCACGTTTTTGTACTTTTTCTGTCTTTCTCTAGCTTTAATTATATTATTCTTTAGTCTTACGTGTGCTTTATGCATTTCCTGTATGATAGTCTCTTGAAAGTCTTCCCCCATATATTTCCGTCTTGGTTTTAACAGATTATCTATAGGTAGTACTGGTTCTCTCCCGTGTATTAAATAGAATGTTGAAAACCCCGTGCTCTCATTTTGATTTGTGCGTATTGCGCTAAGCGCTGGTCCCAGGAACAAATCCCAATCTTTTTCATGTTCATCGACGATCTTTGCTATAATATCGTATAATGTCCTATGTTGTCGTTCGTTCTTAGCATTTGAAGAAGGTCTATAGTATGAGGTCTTTATATGGTTTATATTCAAATCTTTTAATAACTTTTCGAATTTTTTATTTACAAATTCCCTACCATTATCCGTAAGTATACTTTGTGGGCAACTAAATCTTGGTACGAATTCTTGTAAAAAATATTAATGACAGTATCTGCGCTCTTATCTGGGATTGCATAAACTTCCGGCCAAAGACTGTAGACGTCTACTATATGAATTAAATACACGTTTCCTGACAATGTTCTAGGGTGAGGACCCGATATATCTAAACTAATTTTTTGCATAGGAAACTGAGGAATATCTGTATCTTGTAAGGGACACTTAATTATTTTCATATTCCTTAATCTGCATCTTTCACACGTATCTATATATTTACAAGCAGATTTAAATAAGTTCGGCCAATAATATTTACTCGTAAATGCTTTCACCAATTTATCACGACCGAGATGACCATTCTCATCATGATATGCTTTTAAAACTTCATTTTCCAAATGTTTTGGAATATATTTCCTTAGCTGTTCGTTCCTTTCACTCATATAATATAACTGTTCGTCGTCTTGCAAAACTAAATAATTCTTCTTATATTTATTCTCCTCCGTTTCTTTAATTTCTGTTTTATTTGTAAGACTTTTGGATCTAATTCTTGTTCTTCTTTCATATTAAATTGTGCTAAATGTGGGTCTTCTGCTCTAGGTTCAGACTCTTGATCCGATGGTAAACTCTCAAACTCTTCTCTATTTATTATTGCAGAATCTAATATATTTACTTGCCAGTTTCGGTCGTCAATCTCTGGTTCACCTTCATCTTCTGTATCTCCTGATGACTGTGGATACGGGATCCCAGACAATAAATCAGCACATGTGTTAATCCTACCTGGAATGTATTCAATTTTTGTATTGTATCCCTGTAGATTCAATGCCCACGTCTGTATTTTCCTGTTCTGCACTGGAGCTTCTAACAGAGATTTTAAAGGCATATGGTCAGTTCTAATAACAAAATTTGCGTTATGTAAGTAGTAGTTAAGTTTCTGTAGAGCATAGTGTATAGCATAAGCCTCTTTCTCAATAGTCGACCATTTCTTTTGAGACCTGCTAAGTTTATGAGACAAGAAATAAATTGGCCTTTCATTTTTAACTCCTGGTATTCCAGATTCTTTTCCTTCATATGGTTGAACCAAACACGCTCCTATAGCATTATCCGAAGCATCTGTATATAGTATTAACTGTTTATTCAAATCTGGATGCGTCAATAGTGGTACCACTGTTAAACTGTTTTTTTTAAAACTCGAACGCTTTTTGACACTCATCATCCCACTTAAATCTAGCGCATTTGCCCGTTAAATTAGTAATAGGTTCTGCTATTTTTGAAAACCCTGGGATAAAGCGCCTATAATACCCACAGGTTCCAATAAAAGCACGCACTTCTTTTACGTTAGTTGGAGGAGGTAACTCTTTAATAACCTTTATTTTGTCTTGGTCTGGTTTAATTCCGTGTCTATTAATAATATACCCCAAATATTTTGTTTCTGTTTTTAAAAACTGGCATTTACTAAGCTTCAATTTAACATCATGTACTCTTAATCTGTCGAATACTAATCTGACATGTTTTAAGTGATCATCCACATCCCCTGCTGTATAGATTAGAATGTCGTCTATGTATGCCAATGCAAACTTTTGCATACCTTCTAATACCTCATTTATTAACAGCATGTAGTGAGATGGAGCCGTTCGAACCCCGAATGGCATTCGTAAGAATTCGTAAGAACCCATATGAGTACAAAAAGCACTCTTCTTTTGAGCGTCTTCCGACATCGGGATACACCAGAATCCTGATCTTGCGTCTAGTGTCGTGAAGAATGTAGAGCCATTAAGCAACCCCAAAATATCATCAATCACCGGCAATGGGTACGCTACATTCTTAGTGATTTTGTTCAACGCCCGATAGTCACAGCAGAACCGATTTGAACCATCAGGTTTGGTCACAATTACTATCGGAGATGACCATTCTGACTTCGATCTTGTTATTATCCCTGCTATCAACATATCTTCTATTGCCTTTTCAACAACTTCCCTATTTCTTAATGGAGTTCTATATGGTTTTAAACTAATTGGTGGATGGTCTCCCGTATCTATTTCCATTGTAACTGTTTTTGTCCTTCCCAATTCTAAATCATTAATTGCAAATACATCCTGATTTTCTTTTATAAGTTGTTCTAATACTTTCTTATTTTCTGGTGGAGCTTTTAACTGTGCCAACAATTCTTGTTCCCTTGTCATTTTGTCTAGTGAATGTATTTGGGCTGTATTTCTTCTGAATGGATGGATCAATTCATCCATTTGTACGTTCCCTCTTCTTCCGCGTCCGCGTCTGTTATTAACTCTTTCACTAGAAGTATTTGAATAATTTGTTCCCGACATTTCTACTCTATCCGTTGCCAATATGTCACTAATGTTATGTTCTAGTTTGGCTATTACACATCCTCTGTATAATTTAATTTCTCTACCTGTATTGTTAATAATCATTACTGGAAAGGTTAAGTGTTTATCTAACGATATTATTCCATCCGGGACCTCAAGACCAGGCACATCAATTACTTCCTTTTGCAATTCAGTGATTCTAACTGTGTGTCCTGCCACATAATATGGGTTTCTCTTTACCTTGGCTTGTATCAAATTAACCGACTGTGGTTTTAACGTCGTGGACATTTTAATTCTAACTAGTGCCGATATATGCATGTCTTCTTCCATATCTACATACACGTCCTTGAATTTTAATTTGTGTAAATCAAAGAGAAGTCTTACTTCGTTTTTTATTAAAAAATCTCTTCCTGTAAGCATGTTTCTATTTAAATCTTTTACTACATGAAAAAGATGTCTTACGTTGATCCCCCCTAATTTAAAATTGATCATTGTCTGTCCAATTACTTGTAAATTCTGTCCTGTAACAGAGTGAAGATTATTACGACTCTTAAATATTCTACAATTTCTCATTATTTTATACAAAAAACTTTCTTTAATTACACTAACCTGAGCTCCTGAATCAATTAATGTACGAACTCTATATTTTCCTATTTCTATTATACATGAGCTATGATCTGTTTTATTCTCTGTAAACTGTTTGATTTCATCTAGTTGAAAGTATTCTCTACTCATCCTACTATGCCTGTTATTAATATATTCTTTAAACCTTGGGACCATTATTTTCCCTCCTACTACAGGTCCTATTCAATAGGTAGGGCGCCGGTTTTCCTGCGTTCTTGTACCTGTAAAACTCCTGTGTCTATCTTCAACATTCCTATTCAACCTGCTATTGCCATTTCTACTTTGTGTATTCGACTGGACACGCATGTTATCACAAAAACGAGAAACATGTCCGCGTTGACCACAAAACCAACAGACTATATTTGTGTTGTTCGTTTTACCTACTGTCTCACTTGTAGGATACCTCATATGTATTCTTTCATCATAAGCACTTCTATTACTACCTTGTAACGTCTGTATACCTCCTCTCCTATTCCATCCGAACCTTGTTTGTCCTATCTCCATAGGCTCCTCAATCCTGTCTTCTCGACTAGTTCCTATTTCTCGTCCTGTTCTCAATCTAAATCTACGTCTCAAATTTTCTTCTTGTACCGCAATATCTACAGCTTGTGATAACCTCTCGGGGTTTTCTCTCATCAGCTTAAACTTAAATCCATCGGATTTTATGCCATCTACAAAAATCCCGACTAACATCCTCTCCACCTCCTCTCCTCGTACATTCTGTCCTAAGAATGCTTCTTCAGCCAGGTTTATCAACCTATCGCTGAACAATTGTACCGTCTCTCCAGTGTTTTGTTTAGACTGTCTCAACACCGAAAACGCATGTTGTGGATCCGTTATTTCCGCGTATTTATGGGCTAGGTCGTCTTTGAACTGCTCCCATGTCTCATCTACTCTAGCCTCTAATTTTCTTCGGATATGATCTGAAACCGGTTCTGTTGCTGCCTGATAAGCAAGTCTCATTTTCTCTTCATCTGATGCTGACACCAAATATGCATATTTCTCTATAGAAGTTACCCACTTTTTAAAATCTCTAGCCTGTCCACTAAACTTGACAATTTCAGTTGCCATTCCCTGTTGTTTTATGACCGTATTAAGTCTACCTATCACTGTTCCTACCCCCGTTAAAACTTGTGCCAATGAATCTTGTTCCGTCATGCTGAAATATTTCTATATATAGCAATAAAATCAATTTCACACTTGTAACCAGCTAAATTAACAATATGATCGTATTTACTTTACACAACAGAATTGTTCAACTAGTCAATTGTACGTAAAATAATATTTAAAGTTCACCAATTACCCTAATTTGCTCCCGATCCAAGAAAGACGGATTCTTCTACGTTCGTTATCAGGTAGAATTCAAACGCCAGGAGTCTGTGCCAGTTGAAATGCTCCTCCAACCGATCACGCACTTCAGGTAGTTAGGGAGTTTCTTCTTCCAACGTCTCAGTAACTTCAGCCCCTGGTTGAGCCCCTACCAGACTTCTGGCTTCTTTTCACCCTACAACAGGGCACATCAAAGCGACGTCTTGAGAATTAGAGTACTTCAGTAAAGCGATAATTTGGATCCCCTCTTCAGTAGGTCGGCAGCCCAGTCTGCCCCTCCCACTTCCGAGAGTTTCCTGACGATATCGCTGCTGTTGATAACCTTTTCATTTCTTCAATTGAGTGATTGACTTTGACTTGTTTCTTCAAACTCTCAAAAGGTCACGATTTAACGGTTTTCAGTTCGCTCCAGACAATCTTGATGCGAAGTAGATAACTGCTACTTAATTCGACTTGCCTTGAAGGTTTCTTTTTCCTGAGCCTCTTATTTCAAACGATCCAGAAAAAACGTGCTGGTCTTTCTCACTCTTTTGCTCAGCAAGATGATAACAATCGCACAGCAACCCGTCCTGGCAAACTGGTTTTCATATCTCAGCTGATAATGACTGCCTGTAAAGGGAGGCTTCTTGACAAGAGGTCCTTATAGCGAGGATTCTGAAAAATGTTTACAGACAACCACCCCTAGCCGGGCTTTTGGCTGCTGTAATTCTCACAGACGACGTAGTGGCCATTTATCAACTTCGCTTTTTCGTTCAACATAAGTATAGAACCGTGCCGTAATTCTGTCTCTGGGTATTTGATGCAAGCAGAACGAGATCTTCAAAACTTTGATTTTAGTTCGATGTTCGACCTGGACAGCATATTGTGATTCCGCGACACTCCAAGTTCGTATCCTGTGTCATGGGCACCAATTCAGTCCTTTGTAACAGCGCACTGATAAATAGGACTAACGAGTTCTAGGTTTGAGTATAAATAGAGATTTATTTCATCTTGATGACAACTTCTACAACCTTCATACAACATGGCGTCTTCTCTCTTCCAGGCCCAGATGTTGACTCCTTCCTAACAACAAACTACGTCACGACTTGAGCATCCTTCTTCCCATTCCATCCTGATGCTCAAGCGTGCTGTAGTTTTGCCCACCCAATATACACATACTGCTACACAGCACCAGGACCATAACTCACACCGATCAGCACAAGGCCCATAACTCTGACTGAACAACACCAGGACCATCACTCACACTTACAACCACCAGGACCATAACCCACACTGACCAGAACCAGGACCATAACTCACACTGACCAACACCAGGACCATAACTCACACTGACCAGCACCAGGACCATAACTCACACTGACCAGTACCAGGACCATAACTCACACTGACCAGTACCAATACTATGATTCACTCTGACCAGTACCAGGACATTAACTCACATTGAACATTACCAGGGCCACGCCACACCCCGACCAGTACTAGTACCATAACTTACACTGACCAATACCAGACTACGCACACACTGACCAGTACCAGGACATTAACTCACATTGAACATTACCAGGGCCACGCCACACACTGACCAGCACCAGGACCCCGCCACAGACTGACCAATACTATGACCACGCTACAGACTGACCAGTACCGTCACACACTGACGAGTACTAGCAACACGTCTCACACTAGCAAGAACTAGCAGTATGTCTCACACTGACCAAAAGAATTCTACAAGACAGTCCCATATAGATACATTCCGAGTAGGGAGTGTCCTTGTGTATTGGCCTCTTATTTGGATATGTCTTATGAACTGTCCATAGGAAATCTTAACATTATATGTTTCTTTTTTTAACGTTTATTTCGTACAAAAATGTGTGTATTTATGGTGTGTGTGTGTGTGGTTTTTAACTTTGCCAATACAACATATACAATTATATGGTGTAATTACCTACATATTACTTGCTGACGGTGATGGTTGAGCAATCATTTGCTCTCATGCATACGAAATCTTTCAATATAAATTCTTTCATACTTCAAGTATTCTCATTCACACTGAGTTTTATTTAAGCCAGTTTAACGGTACCGCTGAATCTTTCATACTCCAAATATTCTCATTCATTTTTGGCTTCTGAAAAATGGTAAACCTTGTATGTATCTACAAAATCTTTAATAAATTGAACATCGCAAAAGGCAACACATTTTACAAAATGTAAACAGGTACATATGGCGTTTACTTGAACGCGCACGTGAGAGAGAGAGAGAGAGAGAGAGAGAGAGAGAGAGAGAGAGAGAGAGAGAGAGAGAGAGAGAGAGAGAGAGAGAGAGAGAGAGAGAGGTTGTGGAACCCGAAAGTAGCTTTTAGTAAAGATAATTTTAAGGATCATTATTTAGTTAGATATTAGCTAAGAACTGATTCTGTTTGATATGTTAAATGTAAGGTATTTTGTATGGATATGGACTATTTATGTTTGGAAATGAAATATGGACAATTTGACTTTACATTTTACAGACATATAATAAACATTAAACTTGTATAAAAACCAACAATGGTTGAATATTGAGGTGGCCCTAAAAAGGACCTTTAGAAAAAAAAAACGTAAAATATTCAGTTGATCAGTTCAAACGTGACTGATCTCTTTATCTTCGGCGGCTTCTCCCCCTACCACGTCTACTTCGCCTCCTCCTACTCACCTTCCTCCCTCTCCCCCTGCTCCTCTTCCTCCCTTTCCCGTTTCCTCTCCCTCTGCTCCTCTTCCTCCCTCTCCCCATGCTCCTCCTCCTCCCTCTCCCCCTACTCTTCTTCCTCCCTCTTACCTTCCTTCCTCGCCTGCTCCTTCTACGTATAGAGCGGCGACGCCTGGAGCGACGACGTCTCCTGTGAGGGACAAGATCGTCATCGTCCTGGGAAGATTTCCGACGACCCCTTTTACTACCAGTGTTGTCATCGTCGTTGCACGGAAAGAATCGACTACTCCCGTGTCTTCTAATCTTCCCTTCTCGCAGGCTTTTTATCAAAACCTTCTTGATCTTGGAGCTAATCTCATTAGAGGAAACATGGTTTGGAAGTTTGCTGGCAAAGTATTTTTTCAGGTGCATCAAATTTGTGCCCTTCGGTTCACGGAGAGAAGCCATAGCCTCCAGAACTGAATCCACTGTAATACGGTTTGCATTTTCTTGAGCGCGCTGATCAGAACTAGATTCAGACGCCATAGCTACCGGTAAGTCGCAGGGACTCGGGTGTATTGCTGTCATGTCTGGGTATTTATCTTCGCCTCCGGACCTCCGGGGCAGCTTGGGAAAGTCCAGCTGTTATATGCAATTTTCGTGGAGACATGTTTTGGAGCCTGCAACTTTCTTTCTTTCTTTCTTTCTTTCTTTCTTTCTTTCTTTCTTTCTTTCTTTCTTTCTTTCTTTCTTTCTTTCTTTCTTTCTTTCTTTCTTTCTTTCTTTCTTTCTTTCTTTCTTTCTTTCTTTCTCGTGAGCAGCCAATCATTTCTGATACTGATGTCACTCCATGCCATGACGTCAAACTGTCTAGCATCTTGTCTCTTGGTCTCCCCCTGCCTCTCTTCCCCTCCATTTTCCCGTGTTGACGATATACTCCAGACTTCTCCTTCTCACGACATGCCTAAAGCATGTGGGCTGTCTTTTTTATAAATGCGAGTAAAGAGTTCTCTCTGTGAGTCAATTTCTTTCCGGATATCAAACACATTGCTCTTTTAACTATCTGTCCACGGTATTCCCAGAAACTCATGGCTTTCTGGTAGGTAAAGCAAATGAGGCGAATTGATGATCTAGTACCTGCTCTATAATCATCAACTTGGTGACAACTGGCAAGATCGAAGGGAAGAGACCAAGGGGAATGAGACAGTATGGAAAACGCTTTTCGCAAAAATCGCTCAAACTTACCGGGAGAATATAAAATGGAATATTTTTGAAACCAAAAGGTCAAGGGCCAGGATTGTTTTTAAAATAGTCATAGGTTGAGCGTGAGTGCATGACCGAATAGTGGCAAGGCCATCCTCTATTGTTGACTAGCAGTCTCTCAGGGAGAGGAGTGCCAAATGTATTGTACCTTTGGGTTCAAGCTGTCAGAGGGACAATGGTGAACTTTAGAGGCAGCATAATTTATGAGTACAGGCGGCATTGGAAGTGACCTTAGCTGTCAGAAGAGAACGCCACTCTCCAAATTTATGGTGGCGGGAAAAGGATGAACTCAGGACCATGAACTTCAGAGACAATGTAGATTTGGGTTAATGATATGATGGTAGTATGCAAATTAAGCAGGGTACGCGAGGTACTGATTGGAGGACAAGGGACAGCGACGTCACGTGATTCAAGAAAGGCGCCAACTCGAGAAGTAATATATACTTTAGGATCCGGTCAGTTGAGACAGTGTGGAACGAGCAAGGGTGCGGTAGCAGCAGATCCGAGGGCTGGGCGGTCGCCCAGCCCAGGAGGAAGTGTGAGTTTGGAACTCCAGCAATGGTTATGTCTATATATCAGGCTGTTTAGTGTCCAGGAAGATGGAGAGGCAGTATTAAAGACGGAAAAGATGCACATATCACGGTTTCGTCTGGACTGCTGAAGTAAAGTAGGATGGTCAAGGATCTGTGAACCATTTATTCCAGATAGATAAATCTGATGGAGTGGAACGCAAATTCCGAGGATCACGAAATGGCGTGCAAGCCATTTGAGAAGGACTGTTGGCTAAAGAAGAGCACTCAGTAGTTGCAGATGATGGCTAACGTCAGATAGGACAACCACTAGCCAGACTGCGATCGGAACCACACGGGAGACACTGCGATCGGAATCACACATGAGACTAAGATCAATCGGAATCACACAGGAGATTAATGGCAAACATGGTTGGAAAGGTCAAGTGGGATTCACGACAAACGAGAAGTTGAAGAGAACAATCGTATTTCAAATATGAAACCCAGAAGAACAACGGGACGGCAGAAGAAGAATGTAAGTTGACATAAGACTTAGACCTAATTAATTTAATTGTATATTATAATCAGGTATCTTAGTTTAGAGAGCTATAGCAAACTACAGTAGGTGAACTTACCGCGTAATCATGAACGACCGACAAATGTCAGGACTGAGTGCAGCGTCCTGCAAAGGGCCCACACCTAACTAGCTAGCTAACTATAATAGCAGTCTAAGCAAGGAAGCATTGGCAAACTACTGAACGTTAACCCGCTAAATGGATCACGACCCGGCAAAGGATCAGGACTGAATGCGACGTCTTGCATATGACCTATATTTAAATGGCCGAAATAGAGTGTTGGGAGTCATATTAATCGGAGAGATAAGCAGAGTGTGGATAAACTGTAAATGTGCATGTAAATTAAGTAATTGAACTAAAAGATTAATGATAACTAGGCGGGTCAACACGGCATGTAAATACGCAGAGATGGCAGTATTGCAAGGATATAAACACAGCGACCAAACACAGCAGACGGCAGAAGAAGATGGCAAGGCACTCGCGATCACTAGGTCAACCAGACAATAGGTGAGATCGTCGGCCGGAGACGGGACGGACACAGGAAGGAATGTTGTCTTTTGTTCGCTGGACATAGGTGAAAGGAGGTCGCGCTTCTGCTGTTGTGTAGTTAAGTTGGCCTGGCGTGGTACAGGCAGCGAGTTCAAATCTTCGGGTAAATGTTTAAATACTTTTAGGGTTATGTTGGCTGTATGCGCCGCGTCGGGAAATAGGGGATAATAATGTTAGTTAAATATATATAGACGATAGATTACTGTGTTTACAATAAGGTTCTTAATTTATGTTATGGCTAAGATATACTAATACTAGTATAGATAAAGAAGCGATAGATGTTAAGGACTTTGTAGGTAGTGAAAGACTAAGGTTTATTCTCACATAAAACTCACGGGTATTGTTTTATAATGTTTCAGACATTGTCTGGGTAAACCGGAGTCGCCTGGATAAACCAGGTATAGCTGAATAAACAGTTACCCGCTGAACAAGTTGGATGGGAGCGAATTAAATCCCTGGGTATATGGATTGATGGATCAATCTGTGGATCAATGGGTGTTTGGGCTGAATACATGTACCACTGATAAGCCTACGGAGAGATAGTTATGAAACAAAGGCCGGTGTAATTCCTAGATTTAGTCCTTTTCTTCATGCGGTTAGGAGGTGATAGTAGGTAATAATTCCCTAACATCCGGTTGCATAGTAGTATATTATATTATCTACCTCCCCTTGTGACGTCATGCAGTAGTGTGTTGTTTTTTGGAGTCGATTATACATAGATGTGTCCTCAATGCATGTACTGGTTACTCTATGCGATTATGTTGTAGATTGTCACTCTGTTACCGTTCAGAAGAAAATAAATATGTTTGAGTTGCCTTTTATTTCGACTTGTCAGTCTGAGATTGTGTAGATTATAGTAGTTTAGAGACTTTGTGAGGTGGGTTGTACATCTCTTCTATAACCTGATGACATACACCACGAGACATTGATGGTGCTATAGTAATTAACTATTGTTCTCACGCGGAGACACGAACCTACATCTTTCCTATCCCTTACTCTCATCCTTTCTCTCCTTCCTCCTCTCTCTTCTTCCTCCTTCTTTTCTAGCTATCACAAAAAGATAGAGAAGTACATACCCGGATGGCTTGGCCACAAGGCATGGTCGAGACAGAAGCACGGAGCTGATCCACGACTCTGGTTTTCGAGTGAGATGACAAAACATTACCGTCCGTTCTTATCGGCAATGGCAGATGATGGATGGAATCAGCACTTGATGGGTGATGTCAATACAACCCCGATAACTTTTACTTCCCAGAAAATCTCGCAGTACATGGTACTAATTTTGGGTTATGTTCACCCGTACATTGATTATTAAGTACTTCAGCTCACGGGATGATCGTTCAACCTTCCTAATCATTGCACCACACAAGTTGTCTGACTTGTACTACTCTTGTACTACTCTGTCTAATCCAATGCACTGTCTGCATTCATCACCTATCGAGTGCCGACTGATTGTCTACAAATACGGGTTTAGCATCATTTATAAATATGCCTAATGGGCGTGGAAAAAGGTCTATTATTTTTCTTTTGTTTATGTATGGATTGATCTATGACTGCCAGGTTTTTATAAATGTTGTCGTAGATTTAACCCCTTCTTCTTATCCCCTAGTATTGTTTCCTCGGAAACTTTCTCTGGTGTGTAATAAATAAAAAGAACACAATCTCTCGGAACAGGAACAGATGTGGGTATGCGAAGTGTTGGGATCATCACAATTTGCAGGACTTAGTGCACGGAGCATAGTTGACCAGTCTTCCTCTCCCGTAGCGAACCTCGAGAGATCAAACTTTCGTAGGGCAGAGCTTATACCATTGTCAGCGTACGTCCTAACTATTATAGCAACATGTCCGTTTGTATTATATTTGATTCTTTGTTGTGCAGCATCATCATCAATTTCTTTCCTCCGCAATGTCTTGCCATTTCCACAGACACGTATAATCGTATATTCTGCTTGTGTCATCCAAGAACGGGCTCTTTACTACCCTTGTCCACAGATGTCATCCCTTGCCTCATACATAGGGTGCTCCTTGTCCGGTGCGATCCTCAGGTACATCTGAACACCGAATCTCATGAGAGAGGCAGGGCGATTAGACCAATCAAGAGGAGGTCAGCATGGCCGAATTGATACCAGCACTCGTTCTTAAACACCCGGTGTGCTGATGCCGAGGTAACGCGTTCATCCTCTACACGGGTCAATTGGGCTGACATGTTGATTTCTCGTCTTTGACTTTGGGACGTAAATCACAAGTACCTCTGAAGTCGGAGTGGTCTCACCTGATGGCAAGGGACACTGTTAATAGGGATATCTAATCCCCACGTAATAATCAGTCCAGTGCACGAGAAGTGGTAGCAAGTGCGTGGAATACGCTAGAGTTTAAAGCCAGCGAGCTCAGGAAAACAAATCCAGATAGTTCTATAGGGATGTACAGTGTTGGGTATTCACGTATTCTAGAGAGTTGTATCATATTATAATTGACTAGTCTACTTCCCCGCGGCAGTTCCTTCTGAGAGTATTCACCAGAAATTATAAACATTATCAGGCATTCTTTGGCTGTTTTGGAAGCTGCTCTAGAACGTTTCTCCACGGGCCGGATTGGCCATTATGAGAATCTCAACCGAAGCGGATTGTTTTCGCTCCCTAGTCGATGCAAAATAGGTCCCAGGAAATGCCATGGGAAATAAAGGCAGCAGGCCTGATTTTGAATACATCAGCCATTGAGTACCGATCAATAAAAATGTTGGCTAACACCATAGATCCGGCGCTCCTCATGAAATGTAAAGGGGTTCTTTAATCACTGTAGCTGTACAACTACACCATGACATAAACTATTGTAGAACAGGACACCATATAGTATATGACATAGGATCCATATAGTATATGACATAGGATACCATATAGTATATGACATAGGACACCATATATTATATGACATATACTATTATAGAATAGGACAACATATAGTATATGACATACGCTATTATAGAACAGGACACCACATAGTATATGACATAGGGTACCATATAGTATATGACATAGGACACCATATAGTATATGACATATACTATTGTAGAACAGGACACCATGAAGTATATAACATAGGACACCACATAGTATATGACATAGGAGACCATATAGTATATGACATAGGAGACCATATAGTATATGACATAGGACACCATATAGTATATGACATAGGACACCATATAGTATATGACATATACTATTGTAGAATAGGACACCATATAGTATATGACATATACTATTGTAGAATAGGACACATATAGTATATGACATATACTATTGTAGAATAGGACACCATATAGTATATGACATATACTATTATAGAATAGGACACATATAGTATATGACATATACTATTGTAGAATAGGACACCATATAGTATATGACATATACTATTGTAGAATAGGACATCATATAGTATATGACATATACTATTGTAGAATAGGACATCATATAGTATATGACATATACTATTGTAGAATAGGACATCATATAGTATATGACATATACTATTGTAGAATAGGACACCATATAGTATATGACATATACTATTGTAGAATAGGACATCATATAGTATATGACATATACTATTGTAGAATAGGACACCATATAGTATATGACATATACTATTGTAGAATAGGACACCATATAGTATATGACATATACTATTGTAGAATAGGACATCATATAGTATATGACATATACTATTGTAGAATAGGACACCATATAGTATATGACATAGGACACCATATAGTATATGACATAGGACACCATATAGTATGTGACATAGGACACCATATAGTATATGACATAGGACACCATATAGTATATAACATAGGACACCATATAGTATATGACATAGGAGACCATATAGTATATGACATAGGAGACCATATAGTATATGACATAGGAGACCATATAGTATATAACATAGGACACCATATAGTATATAACATAGGACACCATATAGTATATGACATTGTCATGGTCTTATATGACATGTGTAAGGAAGAATGTAAGCACCGGGATGTAAGTGAGAGTCAGTGTAAGCATGACTCATGTAAAGGGCAGTAAGAGACGCCACGGCTTGGCTAGCGGACGGTCAGGCAAGAATCCCGTGAACAGAGCCACGTGATGTGGGAAGGTCAACCAGGAGAGAGGCATTGTGTGTGAGGCAGCGGATAGAGACGGACGTGTGGAGAGCGATAGAACGATAGAACGATAGAATGATAGTGGTTGTGACGGATAAATGGAGATGAACGTTGTGCAGTGATATTCGAGGAATGTACTAACTGTGATATGTGCGGGATGATCTGAAGTTGTGATTGTGAATGATCATGCGGGCGACAGTGTAAAGATCGCCATTGTGAGCTAGCGCGTGGCTGTTAGTGGTGAACGATTGTTTGAGCGTGAAGTGCGACTATGTTGTCGGCCTGTAATATATATTGTAATAAATGATTGTTTAGGAGATAGCTCCTGCCAGTTTCCGATTGCATTCATGTGTTATTAGTAGATGTGTTGTAGATGTTGTAATTTGCCTGTCAAAGTCCAGCGAGCGAGACAGAGCTACTAAGTAGGACTCTGACAGGTATAATGGTGTCAGAAGTACACATGAACCATACGCTCATGTAGAACGCACAAAAGGAAGCCACTTTTGTAAAGAAGAAGAAGACCTATTCCACAATATATTAGAAATTGTAAAGTAAAGATGTGTTAATAGAGTCAGAACGAAAATAACATCATTTCTTTCCACAGCAGGTTTCAATTCTACAAAGCGACCGACGTAATCAGACCAGGTCAGCGGTAACCAACACGAGAATCACGTTCCTGTACATCAAGCGTTCGAGTAGTCAGCAGATAAAGATAAGTTGATTAATTTTGGATGCTAATTACCCAAATCTGCATTCTTTGATTTTTTGTATAAAGACCATCATTAGTGGATTTAGATATTAATTAATAGAAAATGTCAGTGTCAGAGGAGGAATGCATGTCATTCTTTTGGGGCATAACTCATTACAGAGAGGTGCAAAAATGTTTCAAAAGTACACGGGCACATGATAAAGCAAAGTGTAATATAAACCAGAACTTTATGCATGAGTGGACACAGAATTTTGAAAAGAAAATGAAAGAATACAACATCCTACCATTCCATTGGGGTAAATGGTACAGAGCACACTTACCAATGTCATGGTCTTATATGACATGTGTAAGGAAGAATGTAAGCGCCGGGATGTAAGTGAGAGTCAGTGTAAGCATGACTCAGGTAAAGGGCAGTAAGAGACGCCACGGCTTGGCTAGCGGACGGTCAGGCAAGAATCCCGTGAACAGAGCCACGTGATGTGGGAAGGTCAACCAGGAGAGAGGCATTGTGTGTGAGGCAGCGGATAGAGACGGACGTGTGGAGAGCGATAGAACGATAGAACGATAGAATGATAGTGGTTGTGACGGATAAATGGAGATGAACGTTGTGCAGTGATATTCGAGGAATGTACTAACTGTGATATGTGCGGGATGATCTGAAGTTGTGATTGTGAATGAACGCCTGGCAATCCTAGTGCGCGATTGTTACCAAACTTGCTTTCGCGTATGCTGGATAGCTCGACGAATGACGCTTAGCAATAGTGATATAGAATTAACATCAGAATATGGTAACCAGAAGGAATATACCAACAGGGTGATCCAAACCAAAGAGATAAATAACTACTCTCCATAACAGTAAACAAGGTGTACTCACAAAGGGAAACAACTCACGGTCCGACATAAGATGAGGTAAGGGGGACTATGACATACATGAATTATATTCGAACCATGACCACAACATTGACATAGCGTGCTCATAAAGAATCGAGTAGTGTGCATTAACTATAGACGAGGGAAACCACGTCTGAATAGAGAGAAAATTTAAGAATGCTGTAAGAGGAAGTTGTAGCCTTATTCTAGACGTAAACCAATGGAGAATCCTTAAACCAGCATAGCCACAATAACTATGAGATGAGAATGCACAGACAATCGATTGAGAAATATGAACAGAATGTAATGTCACGGAGTGGTGGTTAAATAATATAACGAGGTGTGACAAGTAGACCCAGCCAGAACATTTGTCAGACCACGACAAAACCTTGAGAGAAACCTCAATACTGAAAAAAAGAGAGAACAATGTTTGAAGGTAATCTCGGAAAAGAGCAGAGCAAAAGGGGACGCAACCGTATACTTATGATCATATAATCCCCTGACAAGGTTAGAAAGATGAAATAAGAGTAACAACAACATAATGTGTCACGTTTCCAGGAGTAAGTGCCACATTGGTTGTGCGGGGGGAGAATGTCATGGTCTTATACGACATGTGTAAGGAAGAATGTAAGCGCCGGGATGTAAGTGAGAGTCAGTGTAAGCATGACTCAGGTAAAGGGCAGTAAGAGACGCCACGGCTTGGCTAGCGGACGGTCAGGCAAGAATCCCGTGAACAGAGCCACGTGATGTGGGAAGGTCAACCAGGAGAGAGGCATTGTGTGTGAGGCAGCGGATAGAGACGGACGTGTGGAGAGCGATAGAACGATAGAACGATAGAATGATAGTGGTTGTGACGGATAAATGGAGATGAACGTTGTGCAGTGATATTCGAGGAATGTACTAACTGTGATATGTGCGGGATGATCTGAAGTTGTGATTGTGAATGATCATGCGGGCGACAGTGTAAAGATCGCCATTGTGAGCTAGCGCGTGGCTGTTAGTGGTGAACGATTGTTTGAGCGTGAAGTGCGACTATGTTGTCGGCCTGTAATATATATTGTAATAAATGATTGTTTAGGAGATAGCTCCTGCCAGTTTCCGATTGCATTCATGTGTTATTAGTAGATGTGTTGTAGATGTTGTAATTTGCCTGTCAAAGTCCAGCGAGCGAGACAGAGCTACTAAGTAGGACTCTGACAGGTATATACTATTGTAGAATAGGACACCATATAGTATATGACATATACTATTGTAGAATAGGACATCATATAGTATATGACATATACTATTGTAGAATAGGACACCATATAGTATATGACATAGGACACCATATAGTATATAACATAGGAGACCATATAGTATATGACATAGGAGACCATATAGTATATAACATAGGACACCATATAGTATATGACATATACTATTGTAGAATAGGACATCATATAGTATATGACATATACTATTGTAGAATAGGACACCATATAGTATATGACATAGGAGACCATATAGTATATAACATAGGAGACCATATAGTATATGACATAGGAGACCATATAGTATATAACATAGGACACCATATAGGATATGACATATACTATTGTAGAATAGAACACCATATAGTATATGACATATACTATTGTAGAATAGGACATCTTATAGTATATGACATAGGACACCATATAGTATATGACATAGGACACCATATAGTATGTGACATAGGACACCATATAGTATATGACATAGGACACCATATAGTATATGACATAGGACACCATATAGTATATGACATAGGACACCATATAGTATGTGACATATACTATTGTAGAATAGGGCACCATATAGTACATGAAATAGGACACCATATAGTATATGACATATACTATTGTAGAACCATCCATCATGTGCCATGCCGATAAGCTTTGGAGGTCATGTTTTGCCATCTCACTCGATCACCAGAAGAAATGGATTGGAGAACTTGGTGACAACTGGCAAGATCGAAGGGAACAGACCAAGAGGAAGACCGAGAGGAAAATACCTGGATGGCTTGGCCACATGACATGGACGAGACAGGAACACTGAGCTGATCCACGACACTGGTGATCGAGTGAAATGGCGAGTCATGACCGCCCACGCTTTCCGGCATGGCACATGATTGATTGATTGATTTACAATTTAATTCTAACCCTAGTTGTTCACTGTGTTTAACAACCGCATCTACTAAATGTTGCAGGTCCTGTTTATTGTCTGCATTTAAGACTGTATCATCTGCATATCTAATGTTATTGATGTCCCCCAATGTTGATTCCTTCCATATCTTCAATATTTCTGAAAATACTTTCACTGTACAGGGAAAACAGATCTAGAGACATTACACATCCCTGTCTCACACCTCTTTTAATAGGCTGATATTGGTCTATTTCATTATCGACTTTTATGGCAGCTTGTTGTTTCCAATATATGTTCATTACAAGTCTAAGGTCTTTTCCATCAATTTGTAGATCTTCAAGCATCCTTATCATGTCGATATGTCTCACTTTATCGAAAGCCTTTATGTAGTCAATAAAGCAAAGGTGTAGATCATTGTTTACTTCTATAGAACGTTCTATTACGGTTCTCAGTATATACACAGCATTTACTGTACCCTTGCCTTCTACAAACACACACTGTTCTTCTCCTATTTCAGGTTGTATTTTCTTCCTAACTCTTTGCATGATAATTCTTAGCAAAATCTTCGTGGTCTGACTATTTATATTAATTGTTCGATGTTGATCACATTCCAAGGCTCCTGATTTCTTTGGGATTGCAATAAATACAGAATTACATAATTCATGAGGTATATTTCCAGTATCATATATTGTATTAAGCAGACTGGTAACTTTATCTATTCCATATTCTTCTAAAGCATTAATCATTTGTGTTGTGATGATGTCTGAAACAGGGGTCTTGCCAGATTTCATATGGTTAAGAGCATTCTGAACCTCCATATTCAAAATTTATGGTCCTTTATTACTTTGAACATCATACTGTTCGTCTCTTTTATCGTCATAAAGGTTTTTCACATAATCTGACCATACATGTAAGATGTGATCTTTTTCTATTATGACTCTTCCATCTTATGTCTTTAGGCAGCCTGCTGATGTACGTGTTCTTTGATTAGCAAGCTCCTGAATTCTTTTGTTCATTAGTTTTGTATTTTTACTGTTGTGTTGTTTTTCAATTTCTCTGCAATTTTTCTAAAGCCATACTTCTTTTCCCTCCTTACATAAGGTTCTGACTTTTCCGTGAATTTCTTCATATTTGGCAGGATTATTTTTGTTCTGTCTTCTTGTTTCCATTAGTTGTAAAATTTCTTCAGTCATCCATGTCTTACGGCCCACTTTCTTTAATTTTGGAATAGTTTTTTCTGCTGCACAACTGATTGAATTCTTCAGCATTTCCCATTAATCATCTACATCTTGAAATAGGATATCTAGATCAGACAATAAATCAAATTTGTTCTTTACATCTATGTTAAAATTATCTTGTATTTCTTTGTCAGTTTTCAATTTGCACAAGTCATATTTAGGGTTTCTTGCTGTATACTTGACTTTCTTTAACTTTACCCTCAATGTGCCTGTAATTAATCTGTGATCACTGTAATAGTCTGCATTTCTATCTGTTTTTACGACTGTTAACGCATTTCGAAACCTTCTGCCAATCACGATGTAATCTATCTGGATTTTAATCCTGCTGTCTGGACTCCTCCATGTCCATAAACTTCCAGGATGCTGTTTAAACTAGGTGCTTCCTACAACCATTTCTTGATTTTTTGCCCATTCTACAAGTCTGTATCCTCTTTGATTTCTCTCTCCCAAATCATGGTTGCCATCACTGCATCCATCGCCTTGCTTTCCGATTTTTGCGTTGAAATCACCCATTATAATATTTATTTCTGATTTTTTTACAGTTCTTCAAAGCAGACTCCATGTCATTATAAAATTCCTCTATACTTTCTTCACTGCATTCACCTGTTGGGGCATATACTTAAATGACATTTATTTTAAAAGGTCTTCCATTTAATTTTACTAATAGAACTCTGTCTGAAACAGCCCGATATCCTTTGAAAGAATTTGATGTTTGCTTATCTAATATAATGGCTACACATCTTTGCTGTTCTTCTCCCCCAGAGTAAAAAAAATCTCACTGCATTCACCTGTTGGGGCATATACTTGAATGACATTTATTTTAAAAGGTCTTCCATTTAATTTTACTAATAGAACTCTGTCTAAATAGCTCGATATCCTTTGACAGAATTTGATGTTTGCTTATCTAATATAATGGCTACACATCTTTGCTGTTCTTCTCCCCCAGAGTAAAAAAAATCTTACAGTCCACTCCTGTCTTTATCCCTGCACCTTTCCATCTCGTTTCCGATAATCCTAATATGTGAATATTCTCTTTCTCCATTTCTTGTTTGATGTTTTCTAATTTTCCATCTGCATTAATTGTTCTAACATTCCAAGTTCCTACTTTCAATGATATTAATCTGTTGCTCCTAGTAGCCTGTTGGCGGTCTTGAGTCACTTGGTGCACATGACTATCCCTACCGGGCGAGGTTGCTCCTATGGAGCTTTAGAACAGGGCACCATATAGTATATGAAAATAGGACACCATATAGTATAAGCCATAGGACACTATATAGTATATGACATAGGACACCATATAGTATATGGGATAGGACACCATATAGTATATGACATAGGACACTATATAGTATATAAAATAGGGCACCATATAGTATATAACATAGGGCACCATATAGTATAGTATTAAGGTCAGGTCTTAGTCAGATATGACTGAGCTACCGTATAACAGTAGACGGTACTACCTGGTTTCTGTTAGCGCCGAACGTTGGGCGGCGCTTACCAAACCCGACACCCCACATTGTGCCAACGGCTTCGGGCGGAAGAGCACAATTGGGAGGGTATATGACATAGGACACTATATAGTATATAAAATAGGGCACCATATAGTATAGTATTAAGGTCAGGTCTTAGTCAGATATGACTGAGCTACCGTATAACAGTAGACGGTACTACCTGGTTTCTGTTAGCGCCGAACGTTGGGCGGCGCTTACCAAACCCGACACCCCACATTGTGCCAACGGCTTCGGGCGGAAGAGCACAATTGGGAGGGTACAAGCCTTACCCTGGTGCGAGGAAATGCAAGCTAAAGACAAAATTGTCATGGCAGGGCAGACCAGGCCCTAAGCCTTGGTTGGCGACTGGTCTAGGATCGAAGCTCCGACAGGCGGACAGTTAGAGCATTGCTTTGCTGATCCGGCAGCTTCTGCAGCTTGTCTTGTTCCAGATGTAGGGGTGTTCCTTTCCTCTGGAGTGAACTAGGCAGGCCGAGAGAGGGATCATGCTGCATGGGCAACACATGGTCTCTATATTTTAGCCCAGGCTTTGTGCTATGGAGAGCAATTATGTCACAAGGTGCACATGGGGTACCATCAATCTTTATTGACGACGCCGAACTAGAGATAGTAGACCATTTTACGTATCTAGGATCAGTGGTAAATAGCAAATTATCCCTAGATCAGGAAATCAACATCCGGATTGGTAAGGCAGCAACAACAATGAACAGGTTAAGAAAAAGAGTCTGGGAGAACAGGAAGCTTACTGCCAAAACAAAAGTCCTTGTCTATCAAGCCTGTGTCCTTAGTACTCTTCTCTATGGCAGTGAAACCTGGACAACTTACTCACACCAAGAGAACAATTTAAACAGCTTTCATATGCGGTGTCTGCGAAGAATTCTTGGTATTAAGTGGCAAGACAAAATCACAAATACTGAAGTATTGGAAAGATCAGGTTGTGTGACAGTTTATTCCATGCTCAGTCTTCGTAGACTTAGATGGATAGGACATCTTAGGAGGATGGATGATGGTAGAATACCAAAGGATATCTTTTTTGGTGAATTACAGATGGGTAAGAGATCTCAGGGTCGGCCTCTACTACGATACAAAGATGTGTGTAAGCGGGACATGATTGATACAGGCATTGATAATGCACATTGGGAGCAAGTCGCCGCTGAACGTGTTGCATGGAGGGCAAATATCAGAAATGGAATAAAGTCAAAGGAGAAAATTATTGCAGAAAAGTCACACACCAAGCGTTTGAGACGTAAGATGGTGCATGATGGTGGAAATGACCACGTGTTCACATGCACCCACTGTGAACGGACATTTACAGCGCAAATTGGCCTTATCAGTCACACTCGCTACCGCCATAGTTAAAAGTTATTATGCCTTTTTAGAGCACAAACTATCGTCTGTCAAGACGGCAAGGTGCCAATGATTGATTGATATAGTATATGCCATAGGACACCATATAGTATAAGCCATAGGACACCATATAGTATATGACATAGGACACCATATAGTATACGACATAGGACACCATATAGTATATGGCATAGGACACTATATAGTAGATAACGTAAGGCACCATAAAGTATATGACATAGGACACCATATTGTATATGACATAGAACACCATATAGTATATGACATAGGACACCATATAGTATATGACATAGGACACCATATAGTATATAACATAGGGCACATATAGTATATAACATAGGGCACCATATAGTATATAACATAGGGCACCATATAGTATATGACATAGGGCACCATATTGTATATGACACAGGACACCATATAGTATATGACATAGGACACCATATAGTATATGACATAGGACACCATATAGTATATGACATAGGACACCATATAGTATATGACATAGGACACCATATAGTATATAACATAGGGCACCATATAGTATATAACATAGGGCACCATATAGTATATAACATAGGGCACCATAAAGTATATGACATTGGACACCATATAGTATATGGCATAGGACACCATATAGTATATGACATAGGACACCATATTGTATATGACATAGGACACCATATAGTATATGACATAGGACACCATATAGTATATAACATAGGACACCATATAGTATATGACATAGGACACCATATAGTATATAACATAGGACACCATATAGTATATAACATAGGGCACCATAAAGTATATGACATTGGACACCATATAGTATATGGCATATACTTTTGTAGAATAGGACACCATATAGTATATTACATAGGACACCATATAGTATATGATATATACTAAAAAGTCGACAAATCACGAACTCCGTAGCGCCAGCGACGACCCCCGAGAGTCTGAAAAATTTCACTCGTGAACCGAATGACGCGACTCAGAATCGAACTCACAACATTCGGAGCCCGAGTCAAACGGCTTGACCACTTCGCCACGGAGACTCCCATATGATATGATATATACTAGTGTAGAACAGGACACCATATAGTATATGACATAGAAAGTCGTTTAACCCCTCGGCCAGCAAGACCGGCAATATACGTTACGAACACTAATAGGAATATCAATAGAGAAACAGAAAGACATGTTTGTGCTTCATAGATTATACTAAGACATTTGATAAAGTAAAACATAATGAACTGACTAAAATGTTGGAAGATATTTACATTGATGGGAAGGGCTTGGAATAATAAAGAATATTTACTGGAACCAAGTAGCAGCAATTAAAATGGGAAATAAAGAGGGCAGTTATGAACAAATAAAGCTGGGAGTACAACAGAGAAGTATACTGTCACCGGATCTCGTCTCCCTTTACAGCGAAGTTATAATAAGAGAGATCAAAGAGAAGCATGGAATACTAATCGGAGGTTATAATATAAACAAAATACGTTATGCAGATGACTCAGTATTGGTTGCGGATAAAGCTATAGATCTACAACAATTGTTGGATATTGTAGTAACAGAGTGCACAGAAAGGACTCTCCTTGAATATCAAGAAAACAGTAACAATGGTGCTATCAAAGAAAAAATAAATGAAATAGAAATAGAAGGGAAAATTCTTAACCAGGGGGGTAGTTTAAATACATAAATGCATTTATAACATCAGATGGAAAATGCACAACATAGATTAGCAGAATAGGGCTAGCCAAGACTGCATTTAGGAAAATGAAGAGCATACTAAGCAATAAGTCAGTATAATTGAATGTAAGAGAGTGATAAAATGCTATAGAGCACCTGTAGTGCTGTATGGCAGTGAATCTTGAAATGTAAATGAACACATTAGGAAGAACTTGGAAGCAACAGAGATGTGGTTTCTAAGACGAATGTTGCGAATTCCTTAGACCGCCAAAGCAACTAACAACGACCGCCTGAAAGAGGCCAGTGAAACTAGAACGTTATATACAGTATAACAATAAGAAAGGACAAACAGCTTTCTTTGGTCATGTGATGAGAACATTGGAGAACATCGTGACAACTAGAAAGATCGAGGGGAAGAGAGGGAGAGGTAGACCAGGGGAAATGATGCTGGATGGATTGAGACGGTGGCATGGAGGAATATAATCAGCATAGTTGATCCAGAAAACCAAAGACCGAGATCTGTAGAAAGTCATGAACGCCTACGCCAGCCGGCACGGCACTTGATGATGTTGAAAGAGTATCAAGTCTACATTGTCTGCTACACAAGGGTAGGTATCAGTTATCAGTTGGGGTATCGTCATTTCACTCCGGACAGGTCCATAGGTGATCAGACCCCCCCTCCCCCCCAGCATATGCATCAGCGTCCAGTGGCTAATAATGCCAGTTCTGTGTTCGTTGACGAGGCCCCTAGTTTTCCCGATGTACCTCTCGTGTCTGGTCGTGCCACTTCTTACTCCCAAGTCTCTCACCTGGACAACTATGTGGATTCACTGACGACAAAGTCCTCTGTTCTCGACATCTCTTTAAGGATGTTAATAACATCGGCGCGATCCATGCGCTAACCATCAGCTGGGGATGCAGAGCCGGCCAATTTATCAGCTCGTTCATTTCCCTCGACTCTCACATGTCCCTGGACGAAGATAAAGGTAACTTTAAGGACAACGGACTTCCGCAGCGAATATGTCCACTGCCTACATGCAGATCCTGCATCGACCTTCCGAATCATGCTCATTGAATCACTTAGTACACACACGCTGGTATAATGCTGTGATTCCAGCCACATGAAAACCTGTGTTACCCCCATCACTCCCATCGTCATGCTGCTCGTGGTCACAGAGTGGGCACCACTGGATTCTTGAACGGTTCGGCCCGCTGAACGGGCTGTAAATGACCACACACTTCTCTGCTTAACAGATCCATCTGTATAGATGAGCACTTCAGGGTTGTCTAAGTGTTCATTGATTAGCGCGTTGACCTCTGCATTGACAACGGCAGGGTTCTGCTCTCTGCACCGTCTGTCAAGTGTAATAATTCAGGAGATGGTCACTGAAAGCTGGAGGAACAGGCACCCATTCCTTGCCGGGGTTGATACTGGTAGGACTGCAGACTTGTCTAATGACATCTTCCACCCGACCCTGTCGCCTTCTTATCTGAATATATCTTGATGCAGGGGGTGCTG
The DNA here is from genome assembly GCA_014155875.1 of Cepaea nemoralis. Lineage (NCBI taxonomy): Eukaryota > Metazoa > Mollusca > Gastropoda > Stylommatophora > Helicidae > Cepaea > Cepaea nemoralis. The sequence continues at coordinate 30,063 of JACEFZ010014062.1, forward strand.
CTCATCTGCACTTATTATTAAGAATGCACGAGCTCTCCAGATCTTGATCCTGTGGATCAAGGTCGGGAAGTCAAGGAGGTATCTCATTACTACACAGCTGGTGTCTCTCGTGCAGCCTAAAATGATACGCATGGCTTCGTTTTGTACCCTTTCAAGCCTTCCTATCTGTGTAGGGCTGACAGTGAGGATGGCCAGGGCATACTCGATTGGTGAAAGTACCAGTCTTTGGAATAGAGTACTAACAGTCTTTTCTCAATATTGGCAGTTGCCATGACTTTCATTGCTGACAACCCTTTTCGAGCTTTCGTTATGACATAACCAATATGATCTCTGAATGACAGGCCACTACCAAACCTCACGCCAAGATATGTCATCGACTGGGTTCTACTCAAAATACTCCCATCCATCTTCAATGCCGGCAGGTCTGTTTTCACAATATGGTTGTTTAGGGAGAACCATGTAACCGATGCCTTTGCAGGTTTGACAAGGGCACTGGCATCAGCACACCATGAGGAAATTCGATCTAGTACGCCCTGCATACCATTGGCAACTGCCTGTCTATCTCGACCATCTCCATACACAAGAATGTCGTCGGCAAATGACAGAATCCTACCCCTCCTGTCCAACTGAGAACAGTTGATCGCCGCCAGCACATATATATTTCGCTGTTATCGCATATACACGAATTGACCACTTGTAAATAAAACCAAGTTCCAGACGCCGCCAGCACATATATTCTCGGTTGTTATCGCGTATAAACGTGTGACCCCTTGTAAAAAAACTATAGGCCTCTGTAACTCCGAGTACCTACAGCAATTAAAAACGACCCATACCCAAATCATCAGGACTCTGAGTCATCCTGTGTTAAATGCCCAACGCCATAACTATCTGCTTTGTGCATCAGAATCCCATTGACGCATAATTTGCAATATGTCGACTGTACTGTTAGCCAACATTATCTTTCCGTCATTTGCCAATTTCAACTAACATGTTATTGTATAATAAATTAGCGATTTAATTTTAAGTTCCTAATATGTTATCCATATAGTCTATATACTATTCAAGTAAACTATATGTACTTTAGATTTACTTATTTACACTGTATATACTAGATTGTGTATATTAACATCCGTATGTATGTATGTATAATTCAAGTTCGTGTGGCATATTTTAAATCCATACTTGAACTATGAGATTGTATTGTTTTAAAGCTATAATTCCCCATACATGCATTATTTCCATTCATCAGACGATAGACAAGCAATTCATATATGTTGCTTGCTTGCTTGCTTGTGTTCGTTGGCTTGAGCTCCAACGCAAAGTCCTGTATGTCGGATGAAGGCATCCTGTTGTCCAACATCAGTGTGATGTCATACAGGACCTGAGTTTTGAGTGAGTATCCGTTGTCCCATGTCTGGCTTATTGGTGTGCAGACTGGTGGTTCCTCGCCATACAGGCAGACACTCTCCGACTTCGGAGGAATTCATATATGTGATTGTTATCCACAACATATACATCAATAGCTAAGTATACGCAAATGGAAATAACTTGTAGTTACCACTAACAACATAGAGAGTGCATAACCTGGGATTATCTGATAATACTATTATAACATTACGACCATAACAAGTCTATGTAATGAACACTACTACAGATTTGAGAAACCAATACTGAAATCCTCAAGTAACACGAAATACAATAGGAATATTAACATATCTAACTTAACTAATATTATTAACTAACTAAGTAAACTAGTTTATGTTCGTGTATCACGTATTTCCAAGAGCGAAATGAACAATAATGTTTATCACGATGAAGACAGCGTTGACAACGAAATGTCCCGTCTTCGGAAACGGAATCGTCACGTCTATAACAGTCCCAGTTCGTAACACTTGCAAGAATACTTGACATCCGGCAATCTCGTAAATTGTTCAACAGCCGGAAAACAACGACGCATCTGCGGTAGCTTGCCATAACATTCCAACCTGAAATAATAATAGAAACAAGTGACTAACAAAGTAA
>JACEFZ010014063.1:0-31834 GCA_014155875.1 Cepaea nemoralis
GGGTGTGGTCATATCGTGGAAAATTCCAGTGTTTTTCCCACCGGCACCTTGGTGCGATGGTGGGCGACACCAGAGCCAAGTCAATGATGCTGTCAGAGTGGCCTGGTCGAGTGGCCATTCTAGTGACCTTCCCATCATTCAGCTGGCATTCTTTTTCCTAATGACTGCTTCTTCCCATTTTTGATTGAACCATCTGTTCTTTCTATGCGTGGTTAACACACACCGAGACATTCTTCTGCGGTAGTTTGAATTGTATTCTTGATGTTCAACCAAGTTTGGTCAACGCTTTCCAACAACGGGTTGTGTAGAATTTTAATTTTACATTTTATTTCATCTGCAAATTTCTCTTTGACTGTAATTTCTTGTAGTTTTTCTCTGTTATATGTTGGGTGTAACCTTTGTAGTTTAGAATAGAAAGCTCTCATGAGTTTTATTTTAAATTTTGCCCCAACGAGGAAGTGGTCGCTGTGGCACTCAGCTCCTCTATAGCTTCTAACTTGTTGTATGTTTGATGCATTTTTGTTGTTAATTAAAATGCGATCTATTTGATTATAGGTTCTCTTGTCACATGATTTCCCATTATCATTTGAAGTTGTATGTAGGCTTTCCATACCGGCAACTTTTTTATGAGTTTGCTCTCTACCTATTTTTGCGTTAAAGTCTCCCAGCACAATCAGGATGTCCTGTTTGGGGGTTTCTTCTATGACATCTTCCAGGCCATTATAAAAGTCTTCTTTAATATCATCTTCTTTTTCTTCAGTAGGTGCATGTACATTAATCATCGTTATAATTTTCCATTTACCTTTTATTCGTAATTTACTAATCCTGTCATTAGCAGCTTTAAAGTTTAGAACATTTCCCCATAACTCTTTTTTGATGACAAATCCTGTTCCTAATTCATGTTTATTTTGGGTGTTTCCTCCATATATTATAATCATTCCATTTTTCTCTAAAGTACCCTCTCCTGGCCTCCTTATTTCTTGAATTGCTGTTATATGCATTTGATATTCAACCAGTTCCCGGGTTAGTTCTTCGGCCGCTCCAGCTCGATATAGTGTCCGCACATTCCATGTTCCAAATCTCAAAAGTCTCGAGGTATGGTGTCCTCTTCGAGTGCTGGAGGACCCGGGTTCAAGACCCGGTGATGCCGGGATTTTTTCACGTGGACTTCTAGTAATAAATTCCCTTGGTCTCTGGGTAGTGAGATTGGACGCCCGTGTGTATTGTTGCGCATGTAAAAAATCCCTTGGCCGTTGGAAATCGAAAAAGAGTAGCCTAACGGCGCTGCCCGGGCAAAATTTCGGGTTAAAAATCTACCCAAAGTATTTCAGGATCCTCGCCGGTGATACGGAGTTCGTGCACTGAGCTGAGTTTTTCCAGACTCAGGTTTGAGTTAGGAGGAAAACGGAGGACTTATGGGTTGCACCCGTGTGCCGTGATGTTGATCCATCGACTAAACTAAACTAAACTAATTGTACAGTAAATGCTGTGTATATACTGAGAACAGTAATTGAACGTTCTATACAAGTAAACAAAGATCCACATCTTTGCTTTATTGACTACACAAAGGCTTTCGATAAAGTGAGACATGTCGACATGATAAGGGTGCTTGAAGATCTACAAATTGATGGAAAAGACCTTAGACTTGTAAAACACATATATTGGAAACAACAAGCTGCCATCAGAATCGATAACAATGTAGGTCAATATTAGCCTATTAAAAGAGGTGTGAGATAGGAATGTGTAATGTCTCAGGATCTTTTTTCCCTGTACAGTGAAAATATTTTAAGAAATATAGAAGATATGGAAGGAATCAACATTGGGGGACGATACATCAATAACATTAGATATGCAGATGATACAGTCTTGATTGCAGACAATGAATAGGACCTGTAACATTTAGTAGATGCGGTTGTTGCACACAGTGAACAACTAGGGTTAGAATTGAATTGTAAGAAGACACAGATTAAGGTCGTCACTAGGAAGGAAGAAATACCACAATGCAATATACAAGTAAATGGGCATATTCTTAAACAAGTGAATCGGTACAGCTATTTCCGAACAGTCATGGAATCTGATGGGAGATGCCTTGAAGAGATTAGAACAAGAATTGCCATTGCGAAGGTAGCCTTTTGCAAGATGAAAAACATACTGACCAATAAAAAGATATCAATTGAAACGAGAAAAAGAGTGTTTAAGTGCTACATAAAACATATACCTTTATATGGATGTGAAGCAGACAAGCTGAAAAAATATCTGATGGCTGTGCAAATGTGGTTTTTGAGGAAAATGCAAACAATTCCATGGACAGACAGAAAAACCAATGAACAAGTCCTACAAGAAACAAATTAAGATCGTAAACTGATTAGAGACATTAGACGTAGACAGTCAAAATGGTTTGGACTTTTTATGAGAAGAAATGACTTGGTGACAACTGGCAAGATCGAAGGGAAGAGACGAAGGGGACGACCGAGAAGAAAATATCTGGATGACTTGGCCACCTGGCATGGTCGAGACAGGAACATGGAGCTGATCCACGACTCTGGTGAACGAGTGAGATGGCAAAACATGACCGCCCTCGCTTATCGGCATGGTAGATGATGGATGGAGTAGTAGTTGTAGTAGTAGTAGTAGTAGTATTAGCAGCAGCAGCAGCAGCAGCAGTAGTAGTAGTAGTAGTAGTAGTAGTAGTAGTAGTAGTAGTAATAGTAGTACTAGTAGTAGTAGTAGTAGTAGCAGCAGCAGCAGCAGTAGCAGCAGTAGTAGTAGTAGTAGTAGTAGTAGTAGTAGTAGTAGTACTAGTAGTAGTACTAGTAGTATTAGTAGTAGTAGTAGTAGTAGTAGTAGTAGTAGTAGTAGTAGTAGAACTAGTAGTAGTATTAGTAGTAGTAGTAGTAGTAGTAGTAGTAGTAGTAGTAGTAGTAGTAGTAGTAGTAGTAGTAGTAGTAGTAGTAGTAGTAGTAGTAGTAGTAGTAGTAGTAGTAGTACTAGTAGTAGTACTAGTAGTAGTAGTAGTAGTAGTAGTAGTAGTAGTAGTAGTAGTAGTAGTAGTAGTACTAGTAGTAGTACTAGTAGTATTAGTAGTAGTAGTAGTAGTAGTAGTAGAACTAGTAGTAGTATTAGTAGTAGTAGTAGTAGTAGTAGTAGTAGTAGTAGTAGTAGTAGTAGTAGTAGTAGTAGTAGTAGTAGTAGTAGTAGTAGTAGTAGTAGTAGATGTTTCAATGTACCTCTGGAAAGAGATTGGATCGTACTGATGACGTAATTAGCCAGCCCTACAGGTCCGCTTCTTTCATCTTGAGTTGAGTTGTTCTCAACTTCTCGAATCTGCCGACATATAAACACTGTGTGTACTTCACATGCTTTCTTATTCTTATTTTTTTCTGCTTTTTCTTCGTTCGTCTGGAATGTTGTTTAAGACGTAATTTTTCTTTGCCTTTGTACAGCAGAGCTGCGGTATTTGCTACTTTTGGTCGACACATCCGACGTCTTCGGACTTTTGTTGACCGGGTTAATCTTTCCGGCTATGTGTGCTTTCGAATAAATATATTTGCATATTACTGCTTACTGCCGACTCTGTGTCGAAGGGCTTATGAAGTAATTCGTAATCCCGTGCACCGCGTTCGTAACAAAGCTGTGAGCGATTTGTAAGCAGACCGTCTTGCGTTGGTTTTCATTTAGTGTTATGGGTGCCGGTCGTTCAGAAAGTAATGGAAAGCAACTGAACGTAAACTTGCCAAGAAATCACAATCAGCCAACAAATTATGGGGTTGACGTCCTAAAAAGGATATACAGTGGTACATCGTGTTACGAACTTAATTCGTTCTAGAACTCGGTTCGTAACTTGAAGCGTTCTTAACCCGAAACATTGAAATCAATGAAATAGAGACAATCCGTTTCAAGATAAAAGAATCGTTCTGTTTTTTTTATTAACATCCGATCGTTTACCTGACAAAGTGCAAAGAATACGTGTACTTCACGTATTAAAAAAAAAAGAGAGAAAACAATCAATTAAATTGAATGTAAAATAAAATAAAAAGATTTAGTCTATTTTTCTTACCAAGAAAACGATCATGGGAAATTTGTCACTTTCTTTGCTATTCTGAATCATTAGTTTCAGGAGTTTCTTGTCGCTGTTTCTTGGCAGCCGACTGTGGATCTTTCTGCACCAAGAAACTATCAAGGGAAATTTGTCGCTTCCTTTTCTGGAAAATCTTTCTAAAGTGGGCCTTCGTGTTATCATTCATCAAGTTTACTAGCCCTGTTAGCAACAAGTTTGTTTGGATGATGGTTCACAATAAAGTCTTCGACGTCTGCCCACTTGCTGCACATTTCTTTAATCCTGGCAGTTGAAACGGTCACTGACTCCTCATCATCGGATACTGCTCCTCCTTTAATGTCTTTAGCTGTTCATTCTGAAGATCCACAAGCTCATCTGCAGTGAGCTCTCCACTGTGGTCCTCAATCAGCTCCTCCAAGTCGTTGCCATCGACTTCCAGGCCCATATTTATGCCCAAGGACACAATCTCATCCACTACATTGACACAGAACAGCAGAGTTAGCCTGTCCTTCATTGGTTTGTGCCCAGGCAGTGCTTTCTCCTCCTGGGTGATAAAGGTCCTCTTTGGCATTTTCTTCCTGAAGGGGCCGGTTTCATTGCAATAAAAGACTTGTGGAACGTATTCTTCCTCTTTGATGATCTTATTAAATTCAACCTTGAACGCTTCTGCTTCTTTCTCGTTAGAACTTGCAGCCTCTCCGTGCCTAATTACACTATGAATGCCACTTCTTTTCTTTTTTTTTAACTTTTCGATCCAGCCTCTGTTGGCTTTAAAATCGTCAGTCTCAGCACTTGTACCAAGCAATTTCGGCAATAAATCACCGTGCAACAGCTTCGCCTTTTCACATATTATTGCCTCACTAACACTGTCTCCTGCAAGTTGCTTTTCATTGATCCAGATCAAGAGAAGATTTTCAACTTTCTCTAAAATTTGAGGTCTTTGCTTCTGCAGCTTAGTTACGCCTTTAGCCACATCGACTGATTTGAGTAACTCTTTGTTCTTTATGATGGTGGAGATAGTTGATTTTGCCATGCTGTACTCATTAGCGATGTCACACACACGAACGCCATTTTCATGTTTCATAATTATTTCCTTCTTTACCTCCACTGTTATACGTTTCTGCTTCCTAGCAGCACCACTACCGTTCTTCGAACTCATAATTGATGGGGTTAACAAGGAAAATAATGAAAGAGATAAACTGAACACAGTGCCACTGCTAAGAAATCTTTTACTGCTGTGTAGTAAGGCCAATGAAAGCGAGGCTGCGCACGCGTGCAAAACTAGGCTACTAGGCTAGCGCTAAGCGATGTTAGTACTGCGTGGCCTTCGTTTGTACTGTACGCGATCGTTTGTCTCCAACGTTAAACCTCTCTCTCTCTCTCTCTCTCTCTCTCTCTCTCTCTCTCTCTCTCTCTCTCTCTCTCTCTCTCTCTCTCTCTCTCTCTCTCTCTCTCTCTCTCCTTCGTTCGTAACCCGAGGCACTGTTCGTTACCCGAGACAAAAATATTTCGAAGTTGTTGTTCGTAACCCGAAGTACCACTGTACAATGAACATTTACTATTCACTGGCACCTTGCCGTCTTGACAGACGATAATTTGTAACACTCAGCTTAAAAAAAGGCACAATGATTGCAACTCATGTCCGGGGCCAGGGATGGAGTTATACGACTTTATAGCACTAATAGCTTTATAGCACTTTATAGCTGAATTGAAGAGACCATCTGTTGCTCATACAGCATGATCCCTCTCTCGGCCTGCCTAGTTGACTTCAGAGGAAAGTTAAAACCAATACATCTGGAACAAGACAAGCTACAGAAGCTGCCGGATCAGCACAGCAATGCTCTAACTGTCTGCCTGTTGGAACTTTCATCCTAGACCAGTTGCCGACCAAGGCTTAGGGCCTGATCTGCCCCGTCATGACATTTTGTCTTTAGATTGCATTTCCTCGCACTAGGGTAAGGCTTGTACCCTCCCAATTGCGCTCCTCCACCCGAAGCCGTTGGCACAATGTGACGTATCGGGTTTGGTGAGCACCGCCCAACATTCAGCGCTAACAGAAAGCGGATAGTACGCCTACTGTCATACGGTAGTTCTGTCATTTCTGAGACCTGTATATAAATACATTATTAAATAACACATTTACCTGGAAGGCAGCGATGCTTTCAAAAGCACACAGATATGCCAAGACTGTAACATAAGAGGCAAACAACATGGCGGCCAAATCAGAGAAGATGCACCTACGGATACAGAAAACTAGCGAGGTTCTTCTACAAGTGGAGATAATCGGGATGCGTTCTATAAATTGAAGTAAATTAGAGAAGATCTAAGTGTGACTCTTAGCTATTGTATAGCTAGTTTAGGTTTTTTGTTCTAGTATTTATATGAAAATGGTGGGAACATTCTAAATAGCTGATAATTTTTTTTCTCACTTGGTCAAATTGGAAATTCACACGTGTGAATCATTATTAATGTATGTTTTGTTTTATGTTGGCAAGTTCTCGTTTGTCTAGGCAACTATTAGTATATACAAACTCGGCGTGCAGTCGGTACCTTTAAGTATTTATGCTTGCATTTTAAAATTGTAATGGTGCTTCTATCAATAATTTTTTTTTTCGTACATGCAGCAAGAATCCATTTGAACAAGCTGTTACTGTCATTACCGTGACAACGGGAAAACCCTATTTCTTTTCACACTTCTATATTTGCTTAACGTGGTCCCTCGCGAAGCTATTTACAAACAGTGTGGATTGTGACAGAAAATAGATATGTCCCAAAGTTATCTGATCATTATCAGGTGTACCAGGTTTAGGGATAGTTTCGAGGTCATGGGAGGAGCGTTAGTGTAGTGGCTAGGCGCTCGCCTGCCTGCCAACCTGATGGTATATGTTCGAATCTGCTGACTGTCATAATCTTCTACAGTCAGCAGAGAAGGTCTGTGGGAGATTATGGCGAAATATGGCTGTAAACAAAATTTTGTCCAAATAGTGTGGCTATTTCATGATGGTATGCAGGCAAGAGTGTAGGAAAATGGTGAACTGTTTGAGCCCTTTCCTGTCACCAATGGAGTGAAGCATGGATGTGTCCTGGCACCAACACTGTTTAGCCTCATATTTTCAGCTATGCTGACGAATGCCTTCGAAAATAACGACACTGGAATATACATAAGCTACAGGATGGATGGAAAGTTGTTCAATCTCAGAAGGCTGAAAGCTAAAACCATAACTAACAGCGACATCGTCAGAGAGCTGCTGTTTGCTGATGATTGGGCTCTATACGCCAACTCAGAGGCGGACATGCAACATAATGTTTCAGCTTTCTCACATGCCTGTGCCAACTTTAGGTTCAATATCAACTTGGATAAGAATGTAGTTATGTACCAGCCAGCTCCAGGGAATAATCACACTGTGTTGAGTACCAAAGTGAATGGTCATAGACTAAGTGTTGTGGACAAATTCACCTACCTTTGCAGCACTGTGTCCCAAGCTGCCACAATTGATGACGAAGTGAATGCAAGAATCTCCAAGGCCAAGAATGTATAGGACAGAAATTGAATAAGCCTGCAAAACAAAGCTGAAAGTCTACACAGAAATTGTATTATCCACACTGCTATATTCTTGTGAACCCTGGACTGTCTACCAGCGACACGCTAGGAAATTAAACCACTTCCACACAGTCTGCCTTAGGAAACTATTGAGGATTAAATGGCAAGACAAGATCCCAGACACTGAAGTTCCAGAAAGAGCGTACATGCCCAGTATCCACACTATACTAATGAAGAATCAGATTCGCTGGGCTGGTCATTTAACTCGCATGCCAGATCACAGGCTCCCTAAACGATTTTATTTTGTTGAACGGCGAGCTGCGTTGTGGTAAACGCTCCCAGGGCGGTCAGAGGGTACGCTTTAAAGACACTCTGATGATCTCACTAAAATCTTTTGGAATTCGTCACGACACATGGGAGACTGCTGCCAAAGACCGAAATTCGTGGCATACGTCATTACACAAGGGTGCAGTCACTTGTGAAACAAACAGAACTGCAAGAGCTGTGAAAAAACAAACGCTGAACAGAAAAATCATTGCAGGAGATCCTCCTTCTGGAACTTCAAGCATTCTTTGCCCACATTGTCAAAGAACATTTCGAGCCAACACAGGCCTTATCAGCCATCTTAGAACTCACGGTTCCATACTTTCAACCCCTCTAGATGAAATCAATGGTCATCATCATTCTTGATGGACAAACAACATATGTTCGAATCGCATAGGGCGGATTTGAATATTTATCATTGATCTGGCCTAAAATGTGTACCACCATATGTCTTGGGAAGTAAAGGTTGCTACTGACCACATCACCCACCGAGCTCCGATGGACCATGAAACAATATGGGTCTAGCGCCACATGCACGATGTGCTTAAGGCGTGTGAAAGATTCCTTTACTTATCTTGTTGTTGTTGTATGTCCATCAAGAATGATGATGACCATTCATTGCATCCAGGGGGTTAAGTTGGATGAAGAATGACTTGCGCGATGAATTGGATTAAAGTGAGGAAAAATTGCACAATTCGTCGAACACACTCTCTCCCCTGAGTCCATCTGAATCGAGTGGCAAGACTAAGACAAGTTAAGACGACTGGAGACGAATTCAAGTGCAGTGGATGACCAAGGCGCTCTATGTGCCTTGCCGTGCTCATTACGTTCCACTACGCTTTGCAGGTAAACGCCGTCTTACCCATTGAACCATCAATGATTTCTTCCGCCCAGTCTGCCGATTCCTGTCTTCACATGCTGTGTAGGCATACCCTAGTTCATCGATTGGTTTGAGGCCCAATCGATTACTTATCTTAAGGCATGATACATAGATTCGCAGGTATTGGTTGGCACGCATAAAATTAGTTGACAGAAGCAGAGATTAGAGGCTACAGCAAGACAATATAAACATTTAACATTGTTGTCACATCAGAGGTTCTCAGTCTGTTTCTGTAGTCCCACGGATTGCCTAGCAAATGATATTATGTTTTTTACGTTACTTGCATATCATTTACAGGACGTGGCAGTCAACCCCACAATTTTTTTTTCTTTGACTGTGTATGATTTCTTGGCAAGTTTACTTTCAGTAATTTTCCATTGCTTTCTAAACGAAAGCATGGGAACCAACGCAAGGCGGTCTGCTTCCAAATCTCCCGCAGCTGTGACACGAACGTGGTATGCGAGATTGCGAATTGCATTCGTAACCCATTCGCCATAGAGCCGGTTCCATTAAGTATAACACAATAAAATCAACCAATCATAATTCTCCTGATGACACAGTAGTGGCGACTGGAAACGCGGGAGATCTGCAATAACTGTTGTACACGGTAGTAACATAGAGGAGAGTGTAAGAAAAGGACTTTGTTTAGAAAATCAAGAAAACATAAACAGTTCCACTTCCTTTACAGGACGTTGCGATCAATCCTAGGTTGATTTTCTCGGGACTTTTACGCTAAGTAGTTTGCTATTGCTTTGTGAATGAGAAGTCAACGGTTAGTTCCTAATGACTGATGTAGGATTGAACCCGCTATCCCGCCATCATTCATCTCAGAAAGCACATATCCGCATATATACCAGCCATCTTTCTCGAGGTAAGTTCCATTGCGCTGTTGCACTGATGTGTCTTATCTGACGATGCATAGTATAATAAGCATCCATACTTCTCTATTGTTACAGTGAAAATTAAGAGTCAAGCTGCGTATCATCAGACCCCTTTGTTTAAGATATTCATCTAATGTAATACCGTTATGCCAGCTCCGTGGCGAAGGGCTTACGGACTCAGTTCGTAATTCCGCATACCCGCGTTCGAAACCGCCTAACGTTGGTGTTTTACGAAATGAATGTGTGCAAGGTCGTTCAGAAAGCTATGGCAAACTAATGAACATACAATTGCCAATAGATCACAACAGCAAAAAATGCTGGTGTTGACTGCGACATCCTGTAAATGATATACAACTAACTTAGTTTGCTGTTGCTTTCTGAACAAGAACTCAACGTTTAAACCTAATGATTGGTGTAGGGATTGAAGGCAACACACACAAAAATGTGATATTATAATGGGAGGAATCAAGTCAATAAAATCAAATATTTGGAAGCTTTAATAAACTTAGATCAACGAAACGTGGTAGAAATTAAGAGCAGAATCATCATCATCATCATCATCATCATCATCATCATCATCATCATCATCAGCATCATCATCATCATCATCAGCATCATTATCATCATCATCATCATCATGTGCCATACCCAATGATGCTGGCGTTCATATCTCTCAATAGATCTGGGACATCACAAAGAATGCACAAAGCCGAGAGGCTCACAGAAATAAATGATCCCCATTATGTTTGCTTATTTTCACATAATTCCATATCATATCTTACAGTAGTCACTATGATTTCATTGTCGTTGTTTGCATGGTGTGTTTTCTTGTCGTTCTGTACAAGTGAAGGTTTGTCGCTGCAACGTCATCTGTTTTATGTGCTGGCTTTTTGTAAACCTGTCGTAAACTTGGTAGTTTCTATTTTTTGTTACATGGAAACAAGAGGACACGTCAATCAATGTCTTTATCAACAAACACAAGGTAATAATACAACGCTGTTAACTAAATGGTAGATGGATGGATGGTTGGTCAGTTGGTTGGTTGGATGTTTGGTGGTAGTAGTAGTAGTAGTAGTAGTAGTAGTAGTAGTAGTAGTAGTAGTAGTAGTAGTAGTAGTAGTAGTAGTAGTAGTAGTAGTAGTAGTAGTAGTAGTAGTAGTAGGCCTTTTTCAGTCCTCTAAAACATAGAGTTGTGCCGCTGGGGAGGCACCTGACAGCGCCACTGGTGACCATATAGTCCAATGCGACATTGACAATCTCCGTCATAGTTTTGGCATCTGTAAGATGATTCGGGTCCCACAGCAAGTGACTGCATTTTATGCCTGTGCCGCCTATCCTCAGTTTGTTGGATAAGATTGCGTACATCTCTTCTCCAGGAACATCTGTCTATTGCAACTCTTTCCCACGTGTCTGGATCTATGCCAAGGGTTTTCATATCTTGTTTGCACACCTCCTTATATCACATTTGGGGTTCTTCCGGTTGGCCTCTTCCCCGTGGCTTGATCTCCGTATAGGAGATCTTTGGGAATACGTTCGTCCCCCATTCGAGATACGTGATTCAGCCACTAGAGGGTCTCTGCTTGAGGAGGGATTGCACTGTGGTAATATCAGCTCTTTCAAGCACACGTTTGTTTGTTATTAGGTCTTTCCATGTTATGCCCAGGATACGTCTCAGACATCTCATGTGGAAGGAATTCAACTTTCTTTCCTGCCGTGAGACCTGCAAGGTCCAGGATTCAGAGCCATAGAGTAGTGTGCTAACAAAACACTTTTTATATACTTGAACTTTTGTACGCTCTGTTAGTCTATTGTTCTCCAAACTCTCTTAGTTAGCCTGGAAAGTGTTGTGGCTGCCTCTCCAATGCGTCAGAGTGCGGATTAACTTTCCCTATTATTAGTGTCCTTCGCCATCAGACAACCCTCTCCGACTTCAGAGATAGTTGTAATTTACGTCCCCCAAGTTAAGGACGAGAAGTCAACATTTTAGTCCAAACGGCATAGTGTGCTTGTTGGTTGGCTGGATTTGTTGGTTAGATGGATGGTTGCTTGATTTATTTGGGTAGATTGATTGGTTGGTTAGTTAGTTGGATGGTTGGTTTGTTGTTTTGGATTGTTTGGTTGTTAGTGGTTTTGATTGGTTGCTCTCCCTCCCCCCCTCTCTCTCTCTCTCTCTCTCTCTCTCTCTCTCTCTCTTTCACACACACATACACACACATACACTCACAGTTAGACATAAAAACACACATACAAACTTAGAGACAGACAGACGGACAGGCCAGCAGGTAAGCAGGCAAACATAGCATAACTATATTAATATTGAAATTGTGTGTATTTGATAGATTTTAACTTTGTGTTCAAAATTAAAATTAATCTTTTCTATCTATCCCACTGATACCAAATCAACAAGACAAGTTCGTATTTGGTATGCTGATAATTTACAATCTTTACTTTTATTGTACAATCGTTTTCCCAAATCAATTTATGTTTTTAAATCAGTTTGCCTTTTAATAGTGTCAATCTTGATCAAAGCTTATGAATGTATTTCAGCGGTTTCCTGCGTTTGTTGAGCAGTGTATTTGCTTGGAATTCTTTCTGTAATTTGAAGAGAGAGTCGAAATTAATTATTGAAATGGTTGTATATAAAGTTTATAAAGACAGTAGTGGAATGTTAAATAAAACATGTATTGCCGTATGACAGCGAATTAACAACGTTAATGTACAAATAAGGCCGGTCTCCCTGGTCGAGGAGTGAGCATCTTTCTCCGTAACCTGAATACTCTCGTGGCTGACGTGAGCTCACGAGAACTTGAAGCGATTCGAGTCGCGCCAGTGACTTATGAGAGTATGGAGCAGGTCGCTCAAAAAGTCGTGGCGTGCTGATGAGCGTAATCTAGCCTAGGAATCAACATACAGCTGAAAGATGCTGATGTTGACTGCAATATCCTGAAACAGGATGGAAACGCGGGAAAAAAAATGTACAAATAAGGAAAAGATGCTATGCAACGAAGATGTGGTTCCTGAGACGAATGTTACGAATATCAATTGCCTTGAAGAGACAAGTGATACTATAATGTTATATACGAGTATAAGAAAGAGTTAAACAGCTTTCTTTGGTCGTGTGATGAGAAGAGAGGCATTGGAGTATATCGTGAGAACTAGAAAGATCAGTGGGGGAAAAGACAGAGGCCGACCAAGAGTAATGATGCTGAATGGATTGAGACGGTGGCATGGAGGAATATCATCAGCAGAGTTGATCTAGAACACAAACGACTGCGATCTGGGAAGAGACATGGACGTCTACGTCAGCTGGCGAGGCACATGATAATTATTAATTATATTGACGGCTGCAAAGTGCAGAGAGTGTGAGGCATTCGATTGATACTGAGTGGCCATGTACAGTAGATAAGAGCACTCGATCTTAAACATCCGGTGTGCTGATACCGAGATAGCGGATTCAGCCCTTATACCGGTCAGTTGGACTAATATGTTGACTTCTCATCTGTCGTGAAATCACTTTAATTTGACAATCAGATGATAAAAATACCAAGGACAGTTTGATTCGCAACTACAAGTTGTTTACAACGGGGGAGTCGGAAAGATCAATCAATACAGTCGGCTTTGAAAGTCCCAACACGACAGAAAGTTGTAGGCTTGTTATTGTGACCATTGGGAAAATGCAAGAACTCACTACCTTGTTTTGGATGTTGAAATAAGGGGAATCACTTTTGCATTGATGTAAACAAAGGGGAGAGAACTTATTCTGAAATGGATAATCTGCCCCATGGAACGATCTGATGTTTTGACATTAAAGGAACGTCACCAAAACAACCCAAGGCTCCTGGACAAAAACATGACTTGTTTACAATTGTGTAGCCAAGAAAGTTGACCTGAACTGACGTGTTTTTGTACCGCTGTTAGGAATTCGGAGAGAGCATCTACAGTGTTGATTTAATTAAAGATTAAGTAACAAGTGTCTTTATGGCAAATGGTAGATGCCATCCAGGAGTGATGCGGTGTTGCATAAGGTATTAAAGATAATGTATTTAGGCCTAATTAATATAGGCAGTAGCCTTGGAAAAACTAGCTAGAGTAGTGAAGTGATGATTAGCTCTGCTAGTTGAGAATAGAGTAGTGAAGTGAGAATTAGCTCTGCTAGTGAGAATAGTGTAGTGGGGTGATATTTGGAGAGATTTAAGAGTGGGTTGGGAGATGGGGGAAATGTCCAATAGTGGGATCTTCCAGTGGTGTGCCTACTGGGGTTCTGCAGTCTGTCTATTGGTTTTTCCTTGTCTTAACCTGATCTAATCCATGACAGAGTTTAGTTCACTGAGAAATCTCTGAGCAAGGCAGTAGGCCTACATTCAGCTAGTAGGGATTAGTATCAGGCGGCCTTCACCAGATGTGGTCTCTTTCTCTAACAGGTTCCCCTACGTCTATGAGGAAGCTCTACACTGGGTTTGATGGAGGTCAACTCTCATTAAGAAGAACATCAAATGAACATTCACTTTATTTTATAAGATGAATACATACTCAGAAGAAAGTATGGTCAGCACGGTTTATGCTAGGCCTAGGATCCAGAGGGTCCATACGAAACTGGCTCAGTGGAGCAAAACATTATAAACGATTCATTTACAATAGGGATTCACCCAGGTTGGGTGATACTCATTTCTTCACCACATACCACTGAACACTAGTGAATAGAAAAGACATTTGAACATTGCGTTCTTGTGGAATAATTTAGTCCAGTGAAGAAGTACTTTAGAACCGTCTGTGTGTGACAATCTATGAAAACGGATTAAAAGAAAAAATGTGAGACCTGTGACAAATGAACCTAGTTTTCACGGTACAGAGATCCGTACTTATCTGAATTATAGGGACCTTAGTCTTTACAGTGAGTGACAGATCCATGATTAAGGTTATACAATAACTATTTTCGGAGAATCATGCATCTAGTCGACCCAGTGGATCCCGGAGAAAGTCAACGTCTAGAAGAAGAGACGCATCAATGGGTGAGGTGTTCTTATGCTAAGCTATCATGCTGTGGCGTACCCTTGCTATAATGATCATCTGACTTGGCTCCTGATCTGCTGCTCTGAATCTACAGACACACTACAATTCGACATACATTCTACACATTACACACACACACTTCTCACACACATACTCTTTGCTTTAATAAATTATTTTGTATTTATTTGTTGAAGCTAGAGTTGTTGCGTATGTTGTGTTGTGGAAGAGTGAGAGGGGGCATGATCTAGGGGTGAGTGAGAGTATGAAAGAGGTGTCGACAGACTGAGGGAGTTTTGTGGACGGATTCTGGTGGTTTCTCTAGGACAATAATATGTTGATTCCCCTCACTCCAGGGACGACACTAAAGTAATAAAGGATTACTACGACATCATCTTTGACTTAGGGACGTAAATTACAAGTATCTAAGAAGTCGGAGTGGGTTCACCTGATGGCTAGGGACAATGGAAATAAGGAAATCCACTCGCGAATATCAGTCCAGTGCATTAGAAGTAATAGCAAATATATGGGCTATGCTTGCGTTCAAAGCGAGCTGACTTATTGGGGGCTCGTAAACGTGATATTGGGACAGCGGGATCTCTCGTAAACGTGATATTGGGACAGCGGGATCTCTCGTAAACGGGATCTTTGGACAGCGGGATCTCCCGTAAACGGAATCCTTGGACAGCGAGATCTCCTGCAAGCAGGAACGTTTGACAGTGGGATCTTCGGACAACGGGGTCTTTTGACATGGGATCCTTAGTTATAGGAGGGAGATATCATTTTGGAGAATCCAGCTAGAGTGAATGTGGATAGGGGTTAGGACTAATATCTTACCTGTTCACACTTCACACGTCTGCATAGGTCTGTGGTCCTGATTCTACTCTTGTCACTGAGTGAATGTACTGTGTGTGGTATATCTAGATTTATAGTACTTGTTCATATATCTGTATAGTAATTTGCAGTTATATTGTACTAGACCTGCTAGCTTACCTCTCTGTAAAATGGCCACCCCTAAACTAACCACGTTAGAATTAAAGGCAAAGGGGGAGGACATGGGATTAGCTGGGTCTGCTCTAACGGATTACATACAAGAAGTGGAGAGAGAGTATCGTCAAGCGGAAAGGGAAGATCGAAAGGCTGAGCTGGAATTGAGAAGGATGGAATTGGAAGCTGAGCAAGCAGCTAAGAAATTGGAAGCTGAGCAAGCAGCTAGGAAATTGGAAGCTGAGCAAGCAGCTAGGAAATTTGAAGCTGAACAAGCAGCTAGGAAATTAGAAGCTGAACAAGAAGCACAGAAGAAGGAGCACGAGTACCGGATGCGGGAACTCGAGCTCAAGAGTCAATCTAATGGAGAAACTGAGGGAGCAGTTGGAGGTTCCTCCATCCCAGGATCAACACCAGTAGGTGGACATGGGTACCATGCTATGAAGTTTCCTCTAGCGGTCTACGAGGAGGACAAAGAGAAGATTGACCAGTACCTTCAACGCTTCGAGGCTATGTCAGTTGCTATGGGTCTGGAGCGTAACAAATGAAATCTTAAGCTATCCCAGGGATTACGCGGGACGGGATACGAGGTTTATACTCGCCTGCCACCAGGACATGAGAACAATTATGATGAGTTAAAGACGGCTCTGCTGAAACGATTCGAGGTTACGTCACATACCTACCGGAAAAAATTTCGAGCAGCGAAACGAGAACCGGGAGAGTTGTTTGCCGCCTACAGTTTGCGTCTTAAATCTTATCTCCATAAGTGGATGGATTTGGCTGGGTTCGCACATGACTATGAGAGTCTGGAAGAGCTCATGGTGGTCGACCAGCTGAAGAAGCAAATGTCTAAACCTCTCAGGACGTTCCTGGGAGAACAAGGAGCGGAACGTATTGACCTCGTGACTAAATTAGCAGAACGGTTCGTCGAGGTACATGGGGAGGCAGGGGAAAACCTTTCCACCAACACCAAAAGTCAAGAGAAACATGACAAGAAGAAGGCCAAAAACGAAGAAGGATGTGCGATCTTTTCTCTCGTTGTGTGGGTTCTACCACAAATTTATCCCACATTTCACTGAACTGGGAGCTCCGTTGACGGAAACCTTGAAAAAGGGATTCCCGGACCAAATCATTTGGACACCAGAATGTGAGAATGCCTATAGTCAGTTAAAGGAGGCCTTGGTCAGCAAACCTGTATTACAGCTCCCTGACCTTTCCAAACCATTTGTGTTGAGAACGGATGCAAGTGCGATTGGAATTGGAGCCGCTTTGTTACAGGAAGGAAAAGACGATGCTTCGGTTTTGAAACCTGTGGCATACGCAAGTAAGAAACTTCTACAGGCGGAGAGGAATTATTCAACCGTCGAGAGAGAATGCTTGTCCCTCGTATGGGCAGTGCAAAAATTTCAGCCATATTTGTATGGAGTTAAGTTTCGGGTTCAGTCGGATCATCAGCCCCTGATGTTCCTGGCGACTTCTCAGAAGCTCAACGCACGTTTGATGCGGTGGTCGTTGTTACTTCAACCGTATAATTTCACAGTAGAGTACATTCCTGGGAAGGAGAATGTTGGAGCGGATTTCTTGTCAAGACACCCAGCTCCTGAAGAAGAGGAATGAATTATCTGGATTTAACTCATGGTGGAGGAGAGTGAGATGGACTACTCTCTTAAGAGGGGGCCTATGTCGCGAGATTGCCATGAGTTAAACAGATAAATTTACCGACGTTTGCTGGGCGTATATTTTCTAGGCCCACAACAGTCGTACTAACAGAGTAAACACAGCTGCACAGGTTACATCAGGTCAGCCCATATACACATTTGGTGGTGAGTGAAAAGGAATGGATACACCGCGTTGGCAGTTTGTAAACATTTAGAATTACATAGCCTTGCCCGGCGCAGTAGATGGAACAGCCCTGTCTGTCACTTATACTGCCGGACATCAGACGGAAATGGCTGCTGGGATTGTCACCACTGAACAGAAGATTGACAGTTTGTCAACAGTCAGAGACAAACCGGAATTGGCAGCGAGAGACAGGAAAACAGTGCATCTGTCAATTCTTGGTTTCCGGCACATCGAGAAGTTGACGGGGTTATTTGCAACTCTTTGTTGGAAGTAGACATAAACTTGCTGGCTTGTTTTGAAAATCTTAACAATTACTGACAACTTTGACAGGACTAAAGCCAGGAAAATAGATTCTTGCAAATGGCTGATATGTCCAAATAACACCTGTGTGGGGGCGAAAAGGATAACGTCACGTGGACAACTTTGGTAGTTTGCCATATAAACTCGAGTTGAGATCAACTAGGGTGGACTTGAATAATGCTCTAGACAGAGTGCAGGGCACTGCAGTGCCAGTGGAAATAATATCTACCGTGTGTTAATTAGTGACTTAATTTTACACGTGCCTATATGGCAGATGTAGATATGATTTATAGGACTGCAGTTGTGCCATTTAAGGTTCCCTACCAGATCCAAGGAAACTCTACAAGTTTTGGGAAAGAATTAAAAAACCCATTCGGAAGAACACCAGTTCAACAATCAATAAAGTTGCATACAGAAACGTAACTTACGCTAGAAGGAAATTGATTCATCAAACATAGTGATGATTACAGATGCACCATACAGCATCAGACAGTAGTAACTACCGGAGAACAATCTAATAGTTACCTAGTGTTATATAATCTCGTGTAATAGAACACAAGACAGTATACGTGAGGCTAGATAGACACGAGTGAGGATCCAGTACAGTAACAATTAACATTAATGACTGTGTACACACTACAGAGGACTTGTGCAGTTTGTTTAGGAACATTAGGAACGGACATTGTGTAGAGTGCAACCGGTCCCTGGTTAACTCTTAATACCCCGGTGTCTATTTCGGATGTTCATGAAATTGGATTACCAGAGGTCTACAGAGGCAAAGCATTATCCGGCAAGATGGTTCCGGCAACGGGTGAGACGTACTTGTTCTGACGTAACGTGCTGTGGTCTATCTTTGCTGTGATCAGCTGACTGAGTTGATGTCTGAGAGACAGAGTCTACACACTTTATAGAACACGTCACACATTTTCTTCGCATACACGTCTCATACACGTTACACTTTTATTTTAATAAATTAATCTTTATTAATTTCTAGAAGCAAGAGTTGTTGAGTATGTTGCGTTGGGGAAGTATGAGAAGGGGGCATAGTACGACAGTGTGAGAGTGATAGGAAAAGGTGTCCATAGGCTGATGGAGTGTGTTGGACGGAAGCTGGTGGATTCTCCAGAATATTGAGGGGAAAAAAATAATATTATAATGTGGGTGTCGGATCTCCTCACTCCAGGGACGACACTTTAAAGGAGGACACGACATTATTGGGGGCTCGTAAACGTGATATTGGGACAGCGGGATCTCTCGTAAACGTGATATTGGGACAGCGGGATCTCTCGTAAACGGGATCTTTGGACAGCGGGATCTCCCGTAAACGGAATCCTTGGACAGCGAGATCTCCTGCAAGCAGGAACGTTTGACAGTGGGATCTTCGGACAACGGGGTCTTTTGACATGGGATCCTTAGTTATAGGAGGGAGATATCATTTTGGAGAATCCAGCTAGAGTGAATGTGGATAGGGGTTAGGACTAATATCTTACCTGTTCACACTTCACACGTCTGCATAGGTCTGTGGTCCTGATTCTACTCTTGTCACTGAGTGAATGTACTGTGTGTGGTATATCTAGATTTATAGTACTTGTTCATATATCTGTATAGTAATTTGCAGTTATATTGTACTAGACCTGCTAGCTTACCTCTCTGTAAAATGGCCACCCCTAAACTAACCACGTTAGAATTAAAGGCAAAGGGGGAGGACATGGGATTAGCTGGGTCTGCTCTAACGGATTACATACAAGAAGTGGAGAGAGAGTATCGTCAAGCGGAAAGGGAAGATCGAAAGGCTGAGCTGGAATTGAGAAGGATGGAATTGGAAGCTGAGCAAGCAGCTAAGAAATTGGAAGCTGAGCAAGCAGCTAGGAAATTGGAAGCTGAGCAAGCAGCTAGGAAATTTGAAGCTGAACAAGCAGCTAGGAAATTAGAAGCTGAACAAGAAGCACAGAAGAAGGAGCACGAGTACCGGATGCGGGAACTCGAGCTCAAGAGTCAATCTAATGGAGAAACTGAGGGAGCAGTTGGAGGTTCCTCCATCCCAGGATCAACACCAGTAGGTGGACATGGGTACCATGCTATGAAGTTTCCTTTAGCGGTCTACGAGGAGGACAAAGAGAAGATTGACCAATACCTTCAACGCTTCGAGGCTATGTCAGTTGCTATGGATCTGGAGCGTAACAAATGGAATCTTAAGCTATCCCAGGGATTACGCGGGACGGGATACGAGGTTTATACTCGCCTGCCACCAGGACATGAGAACAATTATGATGAGTTAAAGACGGCTCTGCTGAAACGATTCGAGGTTACGTCACATACCTACCGGAAAAAATTTCGAGCAGCGAAACGAGAACCGGGAGAGTTGTTTGCCGCCTACAGTTTGCGTCTTAAATCTTATCTCCATAAGTGGATGGATTTGGCTGGGTTCGCACATGACTATGAGAGTCTGGAAGAGCTCATGGTGGTCGACCAGCTGAAGAAGCAAATGTCTAAACCTCTCAGGACGTTCCTGGGAGAACAAGGAGCGGAACGTATTGACCTCGTGAATAAATTAGCAGAACGGTTCGTCGAGGTACATGGGGAGGCAGGGGAAAACCTTTCCACCAACACCAAAAGTCAAGAGAAACATGACAAGAAGAACCTGGAGAAAATCAGAAATGCACCAAGGCCAAAAACGAAGAAGGATGTGCGATCTTTTCTCTCGTTGTGTGGGTTCTACCACAAATTTATCCCACATTTCACTGAACTGGGAGCTCCGTTGACGGAAACCTTGAAAAAGGGATTCCCGGACCAAATCATTTGGACACCAGAATGTGAGAATGCCTATAGTCAGTTAAAGGAGGCCTTGGTCAGCAAACCTGTATTACAGCTCCCTGACCTTTCCAAACCATTTGTGTTGAGAACGGATGCAAGTGCGATTGGAATTGGAGCCGCTTTGTTACAGGAAGGAAAAGACGATGCTTCGGTTTTGAAACCTGTGGCATACGCAAGTAAGAAACTTCTACAGGCGGAGAGGAATTATTCAACCGTCGAGAGAGAATGCTTGTCCCTCGTATGGGCAGTGCAAAAATTTCAGCCATATTTGTATGGAGTTAAGTTTCGGGTTCAGTCGGATCATCAGCCCCTGATGTTCCTGGCGACTTCTCAGAAGCTCAACGCACGTTTGATGCGGTGGTCGTTGTTACTTCAACCGTATAATTTCACAGTAGAGTACATTCCTGGGAAGGAGAATGTTGGAGCGGATTTCTTGTCAAGACACCCAGCTCCTGAAGAAGAGGAATGAATTATCTGGATTTAACTCATGGTGGAGGAGAGTGAGATGGACTACTCTCTTAAGAGGGGGCCTATGTCGCGAGATTGCCATGAGTTAAACAGATAAATTTACCGACGTTTGCTGGGCGTATATTTTCTAGGCCCACAACAGTCGTACTAACAGAGTAAACACAGCTGCACAGGTTACATCAGGTCAGCCCATATACACATTTGGTGGTGAGTGAAAAGGAATGGATACACCGCGTTGGCAGTTTGTAAACATTTAGAATTACATAGCCTTGCCCGGCACAGTAGATGGAACAGCCCTGTCTGTCACTTATACTGCCGGACATCAGACGGAAATGGCTGCTGGGATTGTCACCACTGAACAGAAGATTGACAGTTTGTCAACAGTCAGAGGCAAACCGGAATTGGCAGCGAGAGACAGGAAAACAGTGCATCTGTCAATTCTTGGTTTCCGGCACATCGAGAAGTTGACGGGGTTATTTGCAACTCTTTGTTGGAAGTAGACATAAACTTGCTGGCTTGTTTTGAAAATCTTAACAATTACTGACAATTTTGACAGGACTAAAGCCAGGAAAATAGATTCTTGCAAATGGCTGATATGTCCAAATAACACCTGTGTGGGGGCGAAAAGGATAACGTCACATGGACAACTTTGGTAGTTTGCCATATAAACTCGAGTTGAGATCAACTAGGGTGGACTTGAATAATGCTCTAGACAGAGTGCAGGGCACTGCAGTGCCAGTGGAAATAATATCTACCGTGTGTTAATTAGTGACTTAATTTTACACGTGCCTATATGGCAGATGTAGATATGATTTATAGGACTGCAGTTGTGCCATTTAAGGTTCCCTACCAGATCCAAGGAAACTCTACAAGTTTTGGGAAAGAATTAAAAAACCCATTCGGAAGAACACCAGTTCAACAATCAATAAAGTTGCATACAGAAACGTAACTTACGCTAGAAGGAAATTGATTCATCAAACATAGTGATGATTACAGATGCACCATACAGCATCAGACAGTAGTAACTACCGGAGAACAATCTAATAGTTACCTAGTGTTATATAATCTCGTGTAATAGAACACAAGACAGTATACGTGAGGCTAGATAGACACGAGTGAGGATCCAGTACAGTAACAATTAACATTAATGACTGTGTACACACTACAGAGGACTTGTGCAGTTTGTTTAGGAACATTAGGAACGGACATTGTGTAGAGTGCAACCGGTCCCTGATTAACTCTTAATACCCCGGTGTCTATTTCGGATGTTCATGAAATTGGATTACCAGAGGTCTACAGAGGCAAAGCATTATCCGGCAAGATGGTTCCGGCAACGGGTGAGACGTACTTGTTCTGACGTAACGTGCTGTGGTCTATCTTTGCTGTGATCAGCTGACTGAGTTGATGTCTGAGAGACAGAGTCTACACACTTTATAGAACACGTCACACATTTTCTTCGCATACACGTCTCATACACGTTACACTTTTATTTTAATAAATTAATCTTTATTAATTTCTAGAAGCAAGAGTTGTTGAGTATGTTGCGTTGGGGAAGTATGAGAAGGGGGCATAGTACGACAGTGTGAGAGTGATAGGAAAAGGTGTCCATAGGCTGATGGAGTGTGTTGGACGGAAGCTGGTGGATTCTCCAGAATATTGAGGGGAAAAAAAATAATATTATAATGTGGGTGTCGGAT
The DNA here is from genome assembly GCA_014155875.1 of Cepaea nemoralis. NCBI lineage: Eukaryota > Metazoa > Mollusca > Gastropoda > Stylommatophora > Helicidae > Cepaea > Cepaea nemoralis. The sequence goes on from JACEFZ010014063.1 coordinate 22,799, forward strand.
CTCCTCACTCCAGGGACGACACTTTAAAGGAGGACACGACATTATTGGGGGCTCGTAAACGTGATATTGGGACAGCGGGATCTCTCGTAAACGTGATATTGGGACAGCGGGATCTCTCGTAAACGGGATCTTTGGACAGCGGGATCTCCCGTAAACGGAATCCTTGGACAGCGAGATCTCCTGCAAGCAGGAACGTTTGACAGTGGGATCTTCGGACAACGGGGTCTTTTGACATGGGATCCTTAGTTATAGGAGGGATATATCATTTTGGAGAATCCAGCTAGAGTGAATGTGGATAGGGGTTAGGACTAATATCTTACCTGTTCACACTTCACACGTCTGCATAGGTCTGTGGTCCTGATTCTACTCTTGTCACTGAGTGAATGTACTGTGTGTGGTATATCTAGATTTATAGTACTTGTTCATATATCTGTATAGTAATTTGCAGTTATATTGTACTAGACCTGCTAGCTTACCTCTCTGTAAAATGGCCACCCCTAAACTAACCACGTTAGAATTAAAGGCAAAGGGGGAGGACATGGGATTAGCTGGGTCTGCTCTAACGGATTACATACAAGAAGTGGAGAGAGAGTATCGTCAAGCGGAAAGGGAAGATCGAAAGGCTGAGCTGGAATTGAGAAGGATGGAATTGGAAGCTGAGCAAGCAGCTAAGAAATTGGAAGCTGAGCAAGCAGCTAGGAAATTGGAAGCTGAGCAAGCAGCTAGGAAATTTGAAGCTGAACAAGCAGCTAGGAAATTAGAAGCTGAACAAGAAGCACAGAAGAAGGAGCACGAGTACCGGATGCGGGAACTCGAGCTCAAGAGTCAATCTAATGGAGAAACTGAGGGAGCAGTTGGAGGTTCCTCCATCCCAGGATCAACACCAGTAGGTGGACATGGGTACCATGCTATGAAGTTTCCTTTAGCGGTCTACGAGGAGGACAAAGAGAAGATTGACCAATACCTTCAACGCTTCGAGGCTATGTCAGTTGCTATGGGTCTGGAGCGTAACAAATGGAATCTTAAGCTATCCCAGGGATTACGCGGGATGGGATACGAGGTTTATACTCGCCTGCCACCAGGACATGAGAACAATTATGATGAGTTAAAGACGGCTCTGCTGAAACGATTCGAGGTTACGTCACATACCTACCGGAAAAAATTTCGAGCAGCGAAACGAGAACCGGGAGAGTTGTTTGCCGCCTACAGTTTGCGTCTTAAATCTTATCTCCATAAGTGGATGGATTTGGCTGGGTTCGCACATGACTATGAGAGTCTGGAAGAGCTCATGGTGGTCGACCAGCTGAAGAAGCAAATGTCTAAACCTCTCAGGACGTTCCTGGGAGAACAAGGAGCGGAACGTATTGACCTCGTGAATAAATTAGCAGAACGGTTCGTCGAGGTACATGGGGAGGCAGGGGAAAACCTTTCCACCAACACCAAAAGTCAAGAGAAACATGACAAGAAGAACCTGGAGAAAATCAGAAATGCACCAAGGCCAAAAACGAAGAAGGATGTGCGATCTTTTCTCTCGTTGTGTGGGTTCTACCACAAATTTATCCCACATTTCACTGAACTGGGAGCTCCGTTGACGGAAACCTTGAAAAAGGGATTCCCGGACCAAATCATTTGGACACCAGAATGTGAGAATGCCTATAGTCAGTTAAAGGAGGCCTTGGTCAGCAAACCTGTATTACAGCTCCCTGACCTTTCCAAACCATTTGTGTTGAGAACGGATGCAAGTGCGATTGGAATTGGAGCCGCTTTGTTACAGGAAGGAAAAGACGATGCTTCGGTTTTGAAACCTGTGGCATACGCAAGTAAGAAACTTCTACAGGCGGAGAGGAATTATTCAACCGTCGAGAGAGAATGCTTGTCCCTCGTATGGGCAGTGCAAAAATTTCAGCCATATTTGTATGGAGTTAAGTTTCGGGTTCAGTCGGATCATCAGCCCCTGATGTTCCTGGCGACTTCTCAGAAGCTCAACGCACGTTTGATGCGGTGGTCGTTGTTACTTCAACCGTATAATTTCACAGTAGAGTACATTCCTGGGAAGGAGAATGTTGGAGCGGATTTCTTGTCAAGACACCCAGCTCCTGAAGAAGAGGAATGAATTATCTGGATTTAACTCATGGTGGAGGAGAGTGAGATGGACTACTCTCTTAAGAGGGGGCCTATGTCGCGAGATTGCCATGAGTTAAACAGATAAATTTACCGACGTTTGCTGGGCGTATATTTTCTAGGCCCACAACAGTCGTACTAACAGAGTAAACACAGCTGCACAGGTTACATCAGGTCAGCCCATATACACATTTGGTGGTGAGTGAAAAGGAATGGATACACCGCGTTGGCAGTTTGTAAACATTTAGAATTACATAGCCTTGCCCGGCGCAGTAGATGGAACAGCCCTGTCTGTCACTTATACTGCCGGACATCAGACGGAAATGGCTGCTGGGATTGTCACCACTGAACAGAAGATTGACAGTTTGTCAACAGTCAGAGACAAACCGGAATTGGCAGCGAGAGACAGGAAAACAGTGCATCTGTCAATTCTTGGTTTCCGGCACATCGAGAAGTTGACGGGGTTATTTGCAACTCTTTGTTGGAAGTAGACATAAACTTGCTGGCTTGTTTTGAAAATCTTAACAATTACTGACAACTTTGACAGGACTAAAGCCAGGAAAATAGATTCTTGCAAATGGCTGATATGTCCAAATAACACCTGTGTGGGGGCGAAAAGGATAACGTCACGTGGACAACTTTGGTAGTTTGCCATATAAACTCGAGTTGAGATCAACTAGGGTGGACTTGAATAATGCTCTAGACAGAGTGCAGGGCACTGCAGTGCCAGTGGAAATAATATCTACCGTGTGTTAATTAGTGACTTAATTTTACACGTGCCTATATGGCAGATGTAGATATGATTTATAGGACTGCAGTTGTGCCATTTAAGGTTCCCTACCAGATCCAAGGAAACTCTACAAGTTTTGGGAAAGAATTAAAAAACCCATTCGGAAGAACACCAGTTCAACAATCAATAAAGTTGCATACAGAAACGTAACTTACGCTAGAAGGAAATTGATTCATCAAACATAGTGATGATTACAGATGCACCATACAGCATCAGACAGTAGTAACTACCGGAGAACAATCTAATAGTTACCTAGTGTTATATAATCTCGTGTAATAGAACACAAGACAGTATACGTGAGGCTAGATAGACACGAGTGAGGATCCAGTACAGTAACAATTAACATTAATGACTGTGTACACACTACAGAGGACTTGTGCAGTTTGTTTAGGAACATTAGGAACGGACATTGTGTAGAGTGCAACAGGTCCCTGATTAACTCTTAATACCCCGGTGTCTATTTCGGATGTTCATGAAATTGGATTACCAGAGGTCTACAGAGGCAAAGCATTATCCGGCAAGATGGTTCCGGCAACGGGTGAGACGTACTTGTTCTGACGTAACGTGCTGTGGTCTATCTTTGCTGTGATCAGCTGACTGAGTTGATGTCTGAGAGACAGAGTCTACACACTTTATAGAACACGTCACACATTTTCTTCGCATACACGTCTCATACACGTTACACTTTTATTTTAATAAATTAATCTTTATTAATTTCTAGAAGCAAGAGTTGTTGAGTATGTTGCGTTGGGGAAGTATGAGAAGGGGGCATAGTACGACAGTGTGAGAGTGATAGGAAAAGGTGTCCATAGGCTGATGGAGTGTGTTGGACGGAAGCTGGTGGATTCTCCAGAATATTGAGGGGAAAAAAAAAATAATATTATAATGTGGGTGTCGGATCTCCTCACTCCAGGGACGACACTTTAAAGGAGGACACGACAGGTAGGTAGGTAGGTAGGTAGGTAGGAAGTTATAGAAAATTGGTATCTGTTTAGACAGGTAGGTAGTTACATAATTAGGTAGATAGGTAGGCAGGCAGGCATGTAGGTAGGTAGTCAGGCAGGCAAATAGATGGATAGATGTATGGATTGATTGGTTTATTCATGGACGAATTGAAGTGTAGTTATGCAGAAGATAGAATAAATACAAGGCAGACCGACAAATAGACACACGGTCAAACAGTTAAAGAGACGAATGTCATCATATCAGCCCTACTCTAGGCATTTTTTTTTTTAATTTCGCTTTTCATAGCAATGTTACGTACAGTGGTTCTCAGGTTATCAATCCGATGTACTTATTTGGTCTGTTATCTTTTTGGTTCCCAACCATAGCAGGTACCTTGGAAATAAAACCCCAGACATAACTCACGTTCTGATACAGCTGTTGAAAAGAAAAACGGGTACGCGTAAGGGCTATTGATATAAATATATAAATGAAATATGATCACATTTAACTATATCTGGTTTTACGTTATATCCTACCTCACCCGGTCTGTCTCAATTAAACGGGAAGAAGTCTGCTGAGAGAATCACTCTAAATATGAAATACAGACAGACAGACAGACAGACAGACAGGCAGGCAGGCAGGCAGGCAGGCAGGCAGGCAGGCAGACAATCAGGCATACAATCAGACAGACAGACCGACCGACCGACCGACCGACAGACAGACAGACAGACAGACAGACAGACAGACAGACAGACAGACAGATAGACAGAACGAACATCTTTATTTTAAAAGGGTTATGTATTGGGCACGCATGCCCGTCTGACATTCTGCCCTTCATCTCTATTTCCTCTCATACATTCTTTTATTCCACATCACTTATGAAGCAAATCTTTGACAACAAAAGAACAATAAGCATTAAAACGCATGAAAAAAAATAATCAATAACAAATTACTCAATGAAGCAATGTTTAACATGAGCATTATAAATACTTACAGAAGTTGTAACGTGCCATACATATGGGAATGTTTTTTTGGCTAGTTGTCGTTTGAGATAATTTACTATAATTATTTTTTGTTTTTAATAGGGGAATGTCCCGACAAAAATTCAAAAATGAGGGCCGTTTTTCAGGGGGTCGGTTGCGGAGCAATACCCTTCATATAAGGAAATACGACTTCCGGCCCCCCAAGAATATAATTCAATCTACCGCAGAAGAATGTCTAGGTGTGTTAACCACGCATAGAAAGAACAGATGGTTCAATCAAAAATATGAAGAAGCAGTCGTTAGGGAAAAGAATGTCAGACAATTATGGTTAAATGACATCAACAACATCAAAAAGGAAGAGCAATATAGAAATGAATGTAAAGAGGCTACAAAAATAGTTCGACAGCAGAAGCGAGAATATATGAGTAATATAATCAAAGATATGGAAACTAATCACCAGAAAAACGAATCCAGAAAGTATTTTAAAGAACTGAAGTCAATGAAACGAGGGCACCAGTTCAACACATATGGTTTAAAAGACAAAAATGGGAATATGATAAATACCAATGAGGAAATGTGCAACACATGGAAAGAATATTTTGTTGAATTACTAAATTGTGAAGCTCCAAGTAACACTTTCCCACAGGAAGAGGTTCTAACGTGTGAACCACAAATTGAAGAACCTGCATTTGAAGGAATCCTATATGTAATCACACGACTTAAAAGCAATAAGACAACAGGGGCTGAAGGAATTGCTGCTGAATTTATAAAGGCATGTGCCCATGCATTACATCTAAAGCTATACGAACTAATAATAAATTTCTGGAGGACAGAAGAATTACCCCATGACTGGAAAGAGTCATTATTGATACCTATCTTTAAGAAAGGAGACAAGTTCCAATGTGGAAATTATAGAGGAATATCACTACTGTCCACAAGCTATAAGATACTATCCGCAGTATTACTGAATAGACTAAAACCATATTCAGAAGACATATTAGGTGACTACCAGGCTCAACAGATGGGGGATGGTTATCAACCAAGATAAGACAGAATATATGGTAATTTTAAGAGAAGGAATGGCTAAAAACTCTGGCCACATACAAGTAGAAAATATTACCATTAAAAGAACGGAAACATAAAATTACCTGGGTACAATCTTAAACTGCTCCAACATCATAAGGGAAGAAATGCAAACTAGAATCAATTCTGGAAATAAGATATACTACGCACTACAACATCTATTAAAATCAAACGCGCTGTCTCGTAACATCAAAATCGCAATATACAAAACACTGATCAGACCAGTTGTGCTGTATGGCTCTGAAACCTGGAGTACAACGAAAGGAGACGAAGCCTTGTTACAAACCTTTGAGAACAAAGTTTTAAGACGCATCTTTGGACCCATTAGGGATACACAAAGTGGAGAGTGGAAAAGGAGAAGTAACAAAGACTTTTATGATCTGTTTAAGTCCCCGCTAATCACTGGTATCATGAAGGCTAATAGACTACAAAGGCTGGGGCATATAGAAAGAATGGAAGACAATAGGGAAACAAAACTCGCTTACACTCAGGAAATAAATGACCGTAGACCCCGAGGTAGACCAAGAAGACGGTGGAGAGATATTGTATATACAGACCTACAAGCACTTGGAATCAACGACTGACAAGAGAAGGTCAACCAGAGACATGAATGGAGACGGATTGTATCTGCAGCAAAGAACCTCAATGGCTCGTAACGCTGAAGAAGAAGAAGAAGAAGAAGAAGAAGAAGAAGAAGAAGAAGAAGAAGAAGAAGAAGAAGAAGAAGAAGAAGAAGAAGAAGAAGAAGAAGAAGGAGGAGGAGGAGGAAGAGGAGAAGGAGGAAGAGGAGAAGGAAGAGGAGAAGGAGGAGGAGAAGTGAGACAGGTGTATTTCTTAATACACAATGTCTATCACACCATCATTATACCTGAAGGATATCCGACCGTGGTGGTGACGTCATAAGAATCGTCTACAGGGCCGCTACTCTCATCGTGACTTGGGTTGTTAACATCTTGCCTTACCTGCCGAAATATAAACACTGTGTTTACTTCATGTGCTTTCGAATAAATATATTTGCACTAAATGGCACCTTGATACACGATAGTTTGTTACACTGTGTTTCAAAAACAGTACAGTAACTACAACCCATGGCTGGGGACAGGGATGGAGTTATACCCCTTTATAGCTCAAAGCTTGGGCTGAACTGTAGAGGCCATGTGTTGCCCATGGCCCCTCTCTCGGCCTGCCAAGTTTTCTTCAGAGAAAAGGTGACACAATACATCTGGAACACGGCAAGCTGTAGAAGCTGCCAGATCAGCAAAGCAATGTTATAATTGTCTGTCTGTCGATCCTAGACCAGTTGCCGGCCAGGGCTTAGGGCCTGGTCTACTATCGCTATGACATTGAGTCTATCGGTTGCATTTCTCGCACTAGGGTGAGGCTTGTCCCCTCCCAATTGCGCTTCTCTGCCCGAAGCCGTTGGCACAATGCGACATGTCGGGTTTGGTGAGCGCCGCCCAACATTCGGCGGTCCCAGAAAGCAAGTAGTACCGTCTACTGTCATACGGTAGTTGTGACATACCTAAGAATTGTATATAAATAAATTAATTGTAAATAAATTAATTAACTGTATATAAATAAAATAATTGTATATAAATAAATAACATATTTACCTGGAAGGCAGCAATGCTTTCAAAAGCACACAAATATGCCAAGACCGTTACATAACCGGCAAACAACATGGCGGCCAGATCAGAGAAGGCGTATCTATGAATACAAAAAGAGTTTAAGAAGTTCTGCAAGAGCGATAGCCTTGATACGATCTGTTAATCCAGATAAACTGGAGAAGATCTATATGTGTAGTTCAGCTGTTGTCTGGCTAGGTTCGGATTTCTAGTTTTAGTATTTATTTGGTAAATGTGAAGATCCTCTTGACAGGTGATACGTGTAGTCTCACTTTGGGCATATTGCTAATTCACACGCATAAATCACTATTAATAAGTATGTGTTGTTTTATGTTGGCGAATATCACTTTCAAATGTTTGGGCAATTATTAGTGTCTACACAATCGGTGTGATATAGGATCCGGAACATGTTGTTTACTTACATTTTACAATTATAATCGTGCTTTTGTCGATATGCATTCTCTCTTAGTGTAACAATCGATCTGAACATGCTGATATTGTAATTAATATGATAAAAAAGAAACATATTTCCCTGTCTCACTTCTATATTTGCTTAATTTGACGTCTCACGAAACTATTTTCGAACAACGTGAATTGTCACAGAAAATATCATATATGTTCTGACGTTTCCGCCTCCATCAGGTGGCAGCATGTGGCATCAGTTATTGGCGAAGCCATGAGGCTTTAGAAATAGCATGAGCAATATATTCATAAGTATTCTTCTTCTTTGCGCTCGCTCTAATTGAACTTAAGCGTAGTCCATTCACATTACTTCTAGTATCACTGGGTTGAATTTTCCGTGTTGATTAGCTGTTCCTTTTACCAGTGTCCCTCGCCATCAGGTGAACCCACTCTGACTTCAGAGGTATTTTCAAGTATTGAACAGCGCGTATAGAAGTAGAGGACAAAGGAAGATATTATAGAACGTACGAGACAATATACAAATTGAAAGCTATGGTGGCCATATCTGTATTCGAACCTGTTCAATTACTTCTCATGCTGTCGCGGTGATCTCTGATGTTGTCTAACAATTGAAACTTTTGTGTATTACCCATCGGAAACGTCAATTATTTCTCCTAACTACACTTGACAGTAACAGTGGAAGATCTCATGTGTTCGCCAGGAGTTGAAGCGTTAGAACATCTTGTCCCCGGGTAGATTGGGCCAGTTAGATATTACAGCGTTCCATTTAGGAGATGGAAAGCTCCGATTATAAACACCCAAGTTTAATGTGGACCGACGTGCCGAGGACTTACTGTCCACGGGTGAGTTGGTCGTGAACATGGAACGTCTGGTATGCGGGCAGGGCGGCGCCAGGCGTATGGACTCCCGAGGGACATCCCCTGCCCCTTCCCTGTCAGGCAGGCTCTACAAGGATGACAGGTTATTTCCTGTCTGTCAATCAACCCAACCAGGGGGGGGGGGGGGGAAGAATTATCACCGAAGCAATGTTGTGCGTGCTTTGTGCTCGATACCTTTAACACCAACC